>JAJOOR010009137.1:0-39253 GCA_036250505.1 Solanum acaule
AAAGCCTAATCTTCTTCAATAGCTCCAGCCGATAGGGTCACCCAAATAGGTGCTACTTCATGAATAAACGGAGGAACAAACCGTCTCTATGTTATGGCTAGTCACCAGGATCAGGACAACTCACCATATGTTGTCATTGGTATGCTTAAAGTCCTTTATCTTAATGTTTATGCCTTACTTGATCCAGATGCGAGTTAATCTTTTGTAACTCCTTATGTAGCCATGCGGTTTCAGACTTGCCTTAAACAACTTCTTAAGTTGTTTAGTGTTTCTACACCCGTTGGTGAGTCTATTCTAGTAGAAAGATTCTATCAAAATTGTACCATCTCCATCTATCACAGAGACACCATAGCTAATTTAGTTAAATTAGACATAATAGATTTGATGTCATTCTAGGCATGTACTGACTTTACGCTTATTATGCATCAGTCGATTATAGATCTCGAGTAGGTAAGTTTTAATTTCCTAACGAGTCAGTCTTATAGTGGAAAAGTAATCAATAGTGCCTAAGGGTCATTTCATCTCATACCTTAAGGCTAGAAAGTTAGTCTCCAAGGGGTGCATCTATTACTTAGTCAGAGTTAATGACTCTAGTGTTGAGACACCATTTATTTGGTCAATTCCAGTCGTAAGTGATTTCCCTGAAGTATTTCCCGATGATCTTCCCAAAGTCCCTCTCGCAAAGGAGATATACTTTGGAATTGACGTTCTTCCGGATACTCAACTTATCTCTATTTCGCCATACTAAATGTGTTTAGCTGAGTTAAAAGAGTTAAAAAAGCAGTTGAAAGATATCCTTGATAAGGATTTCATCTTACCAAGTGTCTCATCTTGGGGGGCTACTGCCTTATTCATGCAAAAGAAAGATAGTTCTTTTAGGATGTGCATTGATTACTACAGGTTGAACAATATCACCATAAAGAAAAAGTACCCCCTTACTAGAATTGATGACATGTTCGACCAACTTCAGGGTGTCACTTGCTTCTCTAATATAGACCTCATATTTGGCCATCATCATTTGAAAGTGAAAGAAAGTGACATTTTGAAGATAGCTTTCAGGACCCGCTATGGTCATTATAAATTCTTCTTATGTCTTTCAGTTTGACTAACACTCCTTCAACATTCATGGATCTCATGAACAGAGTATTTAAGTAGTATTTGGATATGTTTGTTATCGTGTTCATCAACAACATCCTGATTTACTCAAGGAATAAGGAAGATCATGCCAGTCATCTTAGATTAGTCATTCAAACTCTTAAGGATCAAGAGTTATATGCCAAGTTATCTAAGTGTGAAGTTTGGCTTAAATTTGTGGCATTCTTAGGCCATATAGTGTCTGGTGATAGAATTCGAGTCAACACTCAGAAAATTGAGGCGGTGCAGAATTGGCCTAGACCCACATCCCCAACTGATATAAGGAGTGTCTTAGGTTCGGCGTGTTACTACAGAAGGTTCGTACATGAGTTTTCATCTATTTCATCCTATTGACTCAGAAGACAATTAAGTTTTAATGAATTGAGTCTTGTGAGAAAAACTTTCAGGAATTGAAACTCAATTGACTATTTCTCCGATGTTGACCCTACCAGATGGACATATGGTTTTGTTGTTTATTGTGATGCATCCAATGTTAGGCTTGGTTGTGTATTGATGTAGAATGGTAAGATTATAACTTATGCCTCTAGACAGCTTAAAATCCACGAGAAAAATTATCCAACTCATGCTCTCGAGTTGACGGCAGTAGTATTTGTTCTCAAGATATGGCATCACTATATCTATGACGCGCATGTGGATGTGTTCACTGACCACAAGAGTCTTTAGTATGTTTTTAGTCAGAAGAAGCTTAATCTCAAAAATGAGGTGGCTAGAGTTACTCACAGATTATAACATGAGTATTCTCTATCAGGTAAGGCTAATGTTGTTGATAATGCTCTGAGGAGGTTGTCTATGGGTAGCACTAGTCATGTTGAGGAAGGGAAGAAAGATTTGGCAAAGGAAGTGCATAGACTTGCCTGTTTGGGAGTCCGTTCATGCAATTTATTAATAAAATTGAATAAAAAAATTATTAAGTGAGGGTGGAGTTATTGTAATGAATAAAGCTGAATCGTCCTTAGGGATATAGGTAAAGGAGAAGCAAGACAAAGACCCTATCCTACTTGAGCTAAAAAAAAAGTTCATAAATAGAAGGTGATGAATTTTGAACAAGGGGGAGATGTTGTGTTGAGGTATCAAGGCAAGTTGTGTGTTTCAAAGATAGATGATCTCTACAAGAGGATCATGACAGAAGCTCATAGTTCTAGATATTTTATTCATCCGGATTCTATGAAGATGTACCACGACTTGAGAGAAATCTTCTGGTGGAATGGTATGAAGAAGTGTATTACATATTTTGTTGCTAAGTACCCAAATTGCCAACAAGTCAAGGTTGAGCACCAAAGGCAATGTGGTGTGGCTTAGAACATAGCCCTCCCAGAATGGAAGTGTGAAATGATTAATATGGACTTTATTACTGATTTACTCTGATTTCGCATGCAACATGATTCGATTTGGGTGATTGTAGATCGGATGACTAAACCATCCCACTTCTTGTCAGTTGAGACTATAGATTCAATAGAAGACTACACCAGATTGTACATTCAGGAGGTAGTCCGACTTCATAAAGTCCCCTTGTTCGTCATTTTAGATGGGGGGTACTCAGTTCACCACTCAGTTTTGGAAGTCCTTTTAAAAAGGTTTGGGTTCGAAGGTAAACCTTAGTACCACATTACATCCGCAAATAGATGGTTTATCAGAGCGCATTATTCAGACCCTAGAGAATATATTGAGAGCATGTGTCGTGCATTTCAAAGGTAATTGGGATGATCACTTGCCTCATATATAGTTTGCTTACAATAACAGTTATCACTCTAGTATCCAGATGACTCCTTATGAGTCTCTTTATGGACGAAGATGTAGATCTCATATTGGTTGGTTTGAGGTTGGTGAAGCTGAGTTAATAGGGCTAGACTTGATTCATCAAGACATGGAAAAGGTGAAGATTATTCAAGAGAGGTTAAAAACAGCACATAGTCGTCAGAAATCCTATACAAATGTTAGAAGAAGAGATTTGGAGTTTGAGGTTGATGATTGGGTTTATTTGAATGTTTCAGCCACGAAGGGTGTTATGAGGTTTGGTAAGAAAATGAAGCTCAGTGCATAATATATTCGTCCTTACCGGATATTCAAGAAGATCGATAATGTAGCTTATGAGTTGGAGCCACCACCAGAGTTAGCAGTTGTCTATCTGATATTTCATATCTTCATGCTAAAGAAGTGTTTGAGAGATCCTTCATTTACTATGCCTATATAGAGTGTTGGTGTGAAGGACAACTTGTCATATATGGAGACTCTAGTTCAGATTATTGATCGTAAGGTTTGCAAGTTGAGAACCAAGGAGGTTGCATCAGTCAAAATTTTGTGGAGAAATCAGTTTGTTGAAAAAGCTACATGAGAAGTCGAAGAGGATATGAAAACTAGATACTCTTATCTTTTTTCCTATGATTTAGTTTCAGTCCAAGGTAATAACTCATCCTAGTGTACTCTTTAAATTCATATATTCTTTCAGTGTTTTGAGTTCATGAGCTTTTATGTGTACTTTGAGTTATATGGGGCTGTTATACCTTTCCCTACTCTTCTCATACTTAATTTGAACTCATTTGAGGGAAAATGTTCCCAAGGGGAAGATATTGTAACATCTCAAAAGTTGGGACTTGGACTAAAAGGAGAAAAGTTGCAGAAAATGATTTGGTGCCAATTTCTACGACCTGGTCTACGGACTGTAGAAAGTCTTACAGTCTAGATAAGGCAATCGTAGGAAGGGGGCTTGATTTTTGAAAAAATACCAAGTCTTTGATGAGTGTTTACGGTTCAACAAGATGGGCCGTAGGAGCTTCTACGGGCCATAGGAAGTTCTCATAGAATGGATTTAGACTTAGAAAAATTGAGGAACCATGGGTTCTACGAGAAGGTCCTACAAACCGTAGAAAGTCCTACGACACGTAGGTTGGGTCCCATAGACTGAGGTCGTAGAATTGATCTGACAGTTTTTAAAAGGGGTGTTTTAGTCTTTTTCCACCTCTTCTAAGCCTAAACCCTGACGTTTTTACACCTAAATAACTTTATAAATAATGTTAATCAACCCCATTATTCTCATTAATGCTTCCAAGTCTTAAAGCAAGGATCCAAAAGGAGAAAACTAGGGTTTTCAAGCGTTCTTCCAGTTTCTCCAAGAATTTTGTTCGTATGGGTATGTAAGACTAATCATAGTATTGGACTAAGTTCATCCTCACGCCCTACATCTCAATTCAGTCAGTGAAAGTTTAATCTAGGATTATACCCTCAATTTCATGGAATTCTTGATATGAGTTATATGCTACTTCCGAATTCTAAATTCTTATATTATGAATTGCAATATTTTATGCATTGAGATTATATTCTTGAATTGTTGTTCATGTTTACATTTCCACATGAATCCATATATAGTGAGTGCTTTTAAAAGTATTTTCGAGCCTATATGTTTTTACACTGATGTTGAGAACCAAAGTAAGTCCAAGGGAGAGTGTTTTAAAAACATTATTTTCACAAAGTTTAAGGGAACTTAAATAGTATCAAATGTATCAATTTTACATTGAAAAGAGAGTACTATTTTTTTAAAAAAGGTATAAAGAGTTTTCAAACAGATTCAATTACCTCTTGAAGAGAGTTTTTTGAAAAATTATCTCAACTCATAGATTACGTTTACATGAGCATCCATTTATATGTTTTTGGGAGTAGTACTAAGTAGGGATGTACATGAACGGATTGGTTCAGGTTTTTCAAATATCAAACCAAGCCATTTGTGACAAATTTTTAAATTTATAAACGAAACCAAACTAATAAAACTCGGGTTTTTCAACCTCAGGTTAGTTCAGGTTTTCCAAATACTAAATCAAACCATTTATGTCAAATTTTTAAATCAAACCAAACTAATAAACCTCAAAAAAAAATTGGGTTTTGGGATTTTTCCAGTAAAGTCATACAAACATAATTAACTTGTGCTCCAAATATTTCTTTAGTCCAACCAAAATACAACTATTTAAGGTATTTTTCTTAAGAAAATAACACAAAATATGAAATGAGTGATGAAACTAAATATTTAATAAAAAATAACATGAAATCGTATAAAGAAAATATTACAAATTGATAAGTCGTAATGATAATGATCATAATTTAAAAGTACTAAATCATGCTAAAATAAGTCTAATAAGTATCAATTACAAGATAAACATTAAAAAATATTAAAATTAGGTTATGTATTTTAAATGTCTAAACCAATGTAACAGTAAATAACAAATATTCAACATTATTGTCATTCTTAGTGTTGAATTAATTTATTTTGTTAGCATTAGTATTGTTTTGATTTTGAATTGAGCTTTATTAGAGTTACTAATATTTATGGACTATAACCTTTATTGGACCATTCAAAATTCTAAATCTCAAAAAACTTGAAAAAATATGTTAAAAGATAAAAATTATTAAAACGTATAAGTAATATTTAGAAATTACATCAAAGTAAATACTTTTATATTTAAAATAAATTTTAAAAATTATATATATAATGTCAGGTTGGTTTGGTCTTGAGTTGACTTTTTTTAGTTAAAACCAAACCAACCCAAGTAAAGTCGGGTTTTTTTAATACCAAACCAAACCTGGTCAAACCAAATCATTAGTCGATGTTTTTTCGATTTGACTCGGTTTATGGTTTGGTTCGTTTTTTTGTTCGATTTTGGGCACCCCTAGTATTGAGCACTGATTTGGGTGAGAGTTTAGATAACTCCCAACCCCATATACCACGTAGCCAACATGGGATAGGATCGCCCCAACATCCGGGCGACTGCTCATTGCCTCTTGAGAAGGCCTTTTATATGGATCCATGAGTTGAGTTTTGTTTTATACTCTGGCAAGTATAGGGAAATTTTGACAACGTGGGTGAAACATTGTATCATCACGAGGCTCATAGTGATGGTTGTCAGTTAGAGAAAATCCTTACAAAGTAAAGAATACATATATTTCAGTTCAGTTCAATAATTGTTCTTATTGCAGTTTATTTGTGAAGCTTAAATGATTTTTATCTCATGTTTATGCTTTACTTTAGTTGAGTTACATTTCAACCCTTCAATTCAGTAATTGTGCTATGGCTACTTTAGGATAATTCCCACCTTAGGGTTCACTCAACCTTATTACATATCGTACATTTAATATATTGATGTCATTCGACCTGCATCGTTTTGTGATGCAAATACAAATGTTCAGGATCATCAACAGGTATTTCGTTGAGATCACACAGCTTCTTATAAGCTTTTGGTGAGGCCTCTTTGCTTTCGGAGGACTCCATTCATTGTTTGATTTAGTAGTTGTTTAAGGTTGTCGTGAGTCTTGTCCCGACGCTTATCTGTAAATAGTAGAGGCTTCATAAATAGACAATATTTGAGAGTCTTTTAATATTTTCTTTTTCAGATGTTTTGCTAAAACTTAACTGATACATTTAGTGTTTTCAGACAGTTAAGATTCAATATTTGACTTGGATGTTTTTTTTTCCAGTTGTTTTGAACTTATAAATTCTCGAGTAAATCTTTTCCTAATTAGTCATCCAGGCTAAGGGTTCGCTTGGAAACCACTAATGATTCTCGAGTTTCAGTCACGTCTAGGGTATAGGCTCAAAGTGTGACACCTAACTTTTAATTCAAGACCTGACCCAGGACCCGACTTCAAAACTTGGACCTAACCCTAACACCCGATGCAGGAACCAATTCCAAATCGAGACCCGATCCTAATACCCTATCGAGAATCGACTTTGACACCCGGTTTATGACCAAATTTTGAATCAAAACCCAAACCCTACTTCTGACACAAGAGTCTACGCTGATTCCTACCCCTTACTCTTGACTTGGACTCAACTTTCAAATTGGAACTTGGCCCCGACCCCTGATCTAAGACTCGACTTTCAAACTAAGAAATGATCCTAACATCTAATCCTTAATCTTGACAACCAATTTGGGACCCGAACCTGACATCCGACTTGGGATTTAACCTTAACTCTTAACTCAAGGCCCGACCCTGACACTTGATGCATGACCTGACTCTCGAATCAGGACCCGACCTCAAAACCTAACCTGAGATCCAATCATAACAACCATCACAGACCTGAACCCAACTTCCAATATGAGACCTAAACCCGATAACAAATACGGGATTTGACTTTCTGTCATGCCCTAAGACTACCCCTAGATGTGACACAATGCTTAGAGTTACCAGTGACCCTAGGCTAACCTCATGGCATAACATAACACTGAGTAACATAATAAGACTGAATGCACTGAATGCGAAAGACACTGAATTAGGTATATTTAAACAAAACTGAAACATACACAGAATCTAAATTGATTGTCTGAAAGACTCTACTAATATGAGTTGTTAGGACAAACCCCTAGTTAACTCCAAATGTATGGAAACTAGTATATAACAATATTGAAGAAACATAAAGGGTCGTCCTCGAATAGATCTCACCAAGGTACTACTGTGGTGATCAAAATTTGTACTAACCACATCCCAAAGGATGAACGTCTGAACCTATATTATCAAACAATAAAGACAAAAAGTATGTGGTCAACATTTTGAATGTACTGAGTATGAGGAGAATGAATAAAATAACATGATATCTGAACATACTTAATCAATAAATATGTGGATGCAATGATCAAGTAAATCACGTGAAAATTGAACAGAAATATTAGAATACTTGATCATATAATATTGGAAATATACCGAGTGTGAAAAATACTAAAATCAACATAAATCATGGGAGCTACTACATAGAGTTTAGTGTACTGCTCCCACACCGAAAAGAGAGTGTCCAATACTTGTCAAGGTAAGGAACCTGATAACTAAGCTACAATTGATCAACTAGCTAAAGTCTATAATAACTAATTCGATGATGACACGTAGATCTGGGACATAGAAATTGCTACTAAAGGTCCACAAACGTTAAACAAAAACCTTAATCCCTAAAATCCACTTTGTGCTAAGTATTACTCCAAGTGGAAACATGCATAATATGGATACAATAATAATCTAATAATACTGAATCATACTAAGTAGCTCATAAACCATGATAACTGAATGTAATCTTAAAGATACTTTATCTGAAAGCATCTAAATTATGATATCTAAATAAATATACTAGAAGCTACTTTATCTAAAAGTATCATAATTCATAAAAAATTGATAATTTGAGACATGCATCTGAACTAACATAATTCTAAATCATGAAAAATACTTGCATGCTAATGGTTTATGAAAATACCATTGAAAACATGAAATTATAATCAAAATCATGCAATTGAAGACTAATTATGAAGAAGAAAATGAAATTCAATAAAAAACCATGAAAATCATAGAAACCCTAGGTTTGGAGAAATCATAACTTGAGAAATTTAGGTTTCTTTGGGACTCAATGGGTGAATGGGTACCCATTGCTGAAGTTCTCACATACCTGGAAACCCTGGCTTGAATTCATTCAATGGAGACTTGAAGCTTGGAACCCAAATTTTTGCTTGAGAGAAGAAACTTGATTTGGGCGAGTTGGGAGAAAAAAAAGAGGTTAGGGTCACTTACGAGTGCCACCCGAACCAATATTCGGGTTAATTTTGGTTATCCATTAATAATGGCTTTCTTGAGAATATGATTTTTATGTTTGACTACATTAGTCATGTTTTTAGAGTTTTTGGCCAAAAACATTTCTAAACTATACCCCAACTTAAATTACATCATGAACTATCCTTCTTAATAAAAAGCATCCCTCATGTGTTTAAAACTTAAAACAAATTTCATCCATTTTTTAATAATGAAAAAGGAAACTCGAGTGTCAGGATTTTCTTGATCACTTCGACTATTAGATTGCATCAAAAATTTATTGATCTAATTGTATTTTTATTTTGCAGAAGGTGAAGATGGTGTGAAATCAAGCTCCAGCTTCGTTCAGTTGATTAAGGAAAAGAAGAGCACATTATGTCCCTTTGCAGGCTCACACCGTCCTAACTTTATTTCTTTTCAATAAACAAGGGTCTCAGATAATTTTAATTTTTTTGGGGGGGATTTTTTTCAACGGATAATGAAATTATGGAGAAAAACTGTTACCGAGAGTAGTAAGAATTGCACATGTTTTTTTTCTTTCTGAAATTCGTTAATTGTTTGACAAATTTTAATAAAAGATATAGTTTAAATACTTGGGGGATATTTTATGTTAAGAAATTTAAGAATGTCATTTTTAAGTTAAAAGATATAGTTTAATGATTTTTTTTATAAAAACTCAATGTTTTTTCACTGTCAATTCTTACAAATTTGATTGAGACTCAAACAAGCTCAAATGAAATGACATGAAAAATGAAAAATTCCTATATTGTTGATCACAACTTGAGGCACATTTGTTGTTATTGAATATAGCAACTATTGTTTGTTTGTATATTTCGGTCAAATCAAATATTGGGGTGACAGTTACAAGTGGACATGGATGAACCACCTCTAAGTCCATACACAAATATGCAAATTCCACGGACAAAAATGAACGAGTTATTAGAAGGTGTCGTGCCTTTTGTGACAAGTTTACAAGAAACTTTGAGCAGGAGACAAGGGGCAAACCCGACTAATAGCCCAACTACAAAAAATATCAACTCTGAAATACAGTGCACTTTACGCTGATAATGAGTCAAAAGTAAATAGGGGACACTCCTTTATTACCAAGATACTAATAAAGAGAATGTAATTGACCTGCACTGCTACTAACTTATCTTCCTAATAACTATGAAGAAAAAAAAACACTTTTACATGCTGCACCTAATGACCATTACCTTCAGTGTCCTCCAAAATCTATTAAAGTCTCAGCGAAAGAAACAGCTAAAAGTAATTACAATAGGAAGACGATAAATCTAAAAAACCGAACTCAGAAAGAAGACTGAGAACAGCATCTTGCAATTACACGTCCAGCTGCTAGCTTTGCAACTCCGTAAGAAGAAGAAGCCTACTCCAGATATTTCCATACAGATCAAAAACCTGCCTGAATTTGCCCAACTACCGTACTTTAAACTGTCGATGAATGTAAACAGTTCTTCCAGTGTCTAGTCCCACCAAGTCCTCAATACTGAACTGCTCGCCATAATTCAAGAAGCATTTTCTGAAGAAGTAACCTCAATTTTGTTGGAGTCAGTATTGGCCTTTGCCTTCGACTTATCACCAGATTCATCCTTTTCCTTTGCAGTCATAAATCGACCCCCACACCCTCTAGCTCTTCTCAAGGCATGCAAATGCCGAGATTCATGCAAGTAGGGCTGCAAGATTATTTTGCACAGTAAGACCCCCATGATCTTGGTTCTTGAGACACATCCTCAAAAAGAGATTACAACTCTAATAAGGCAGGCCGCCTTATCAACAAACTATGCGATTAGACATAACCGTAACTTTGAATCTACCTATGTACTAGGAAATAAAAGATATTGTGGATCAAACTCAAGATGTTCCTGATAAATCATGCTTCCAAACACAAAGAAATTTCAAGAATCATACGATCTTATTTCTTCAGTCGCATTTCTCAACTTCTGTACACTCGTACAACTAAAAAAATAATACATAGACCATCAAAAGAATAGAGGCAGCAGGAACCACTTCTGACTACATTTCTGTGGCTGAAACAGAGAAGCACAAAAAGCAAAAGGTCAAAAGTGTTTAGAAAGTATACACAAGTTAGGTACAATTGCACTTGTCCCTAAGTTCAAGGACGTTTAGTCCCTCCAATATCTAAGCAGCAGCATATCTAAAAAACACTTCAGGTACAATCCTAATATCAGGATTTGGCTTGATCAACAATATCTTTTATTTCCTATTAAATAGTTAAAAGTCAAAATTGTACCTAAAAACTTTAGGTAAAATTTAGCTCATAGCACATTAGACCCGCAACTTCTTTTAATGCTACATATAAAGTTTACCAAAGAGATTAATTTCCGTCTGAAGATAATCAACAAGGGTAATATCTACCAATGATAGATAATTCCTTTTGAGGCACCAAAAACATCCTGATTTTGAATAATAGCTGATACTGAATACCTCTTGTCTCTTAGATTGGAGTTTGATCATGATTTCATCAACATACAATTATTAATTTTAACACCTTATGGTGCAGCAAAAACCTTGGTACAAAAAACCTAAGAATTTTATGTGCACCAAGAGAGTATTGAGGCATAAACTGTCACTACACCTTAAACAGATGGAATAGAACTGCTTTTTGACAATTTCTCTACTGACATTTTTATTCTCTACAAGTTATTGTTGTGATACAGTACATTATAAATAAAAAAATGTTGGGGTTTAACGTGTCACCATTGTGTACTGACCTCAAAATAGAAGGACCCCAATAGAAATTCTACAGGTTGGTAAAACTGGTAGGCTAATGAACTGGGAAATATAAATCAGTCATTGAACCAATAAGCTGCCAAATGTAGCAACTAGGTAAAATGATAGGAAAATGTATTTTGTACAAGATACCTTCCTAGCTTTTAGAAGTTTATTTTCTGGTAGGCTAATGAACTGGGAAATATAAATCAGTCATTGAACCAATAAGCTGTCAAATGTAGCAACTAGGTAAAATGATGGCAAAAATGCATTTTGTACAAAATACCTTTCTAGATTTTAGAAGTTTATTTTCTGATTCAGCTTTTGCACGAGATTGTCGGCGCCTCAAGATGCCATGATACTGTTTTGCATTAACGAAAACAGGTTCTTCCGCAACATCTGATGGTAGAGGAACACCAGCTTGTTGAATTCCCATCAACTGAAGTCGAACCTGACAAACCATGGATCAGTTAAGCTTATAAACTTTGTCGACATTTCACCAGATACCAAAGATGCTCCTGTAGTAATCAGAAAATCATTACCTTTGACTGTGCTGGATAAGGTTGTGCAGGGTAAGGTTGTGTGTCATAGGGTGCAAAGATGCTCCTGTAGTAAGGATCTGGATAAGGGTAAGTTGTTTGCGCCTGCAATACATGAAAAATGACTGTAAATTCTTAGTCCCATTTTATATGAAAAAAATTAACCTTGATGATTGAGGAATTAGTCTAAAAATAGTAGTGGCAGATGAACATTCTAAATAATGGATGACATATGACATTTACAGGAAAAGGCAAACATCATATCATTGTTCACATTTCAACTGTTTGAAAATCTTGAAACTAATGACCAAAATACTTGTCGAATTTATATTATTTTATTTTTAAAAAAAAAAAGCCACAAAGGGGGGAGAAGATTAGATGCTTGTTAATTTGATATCGTACGGAAAAAAAAATACAAATTTGGTCTCTAGACTTGCGTCCCTGCACTATTGGTTTTCTATGCTTCCCAGAAAAACTTATTTCAATCTGCATTTCAAGATTAAGAAGGTTGTGGAAAATTGCCTCCAGTTATGGCAGCCGATGAAGAGTTCAGAGGGCCAAGTGAATTAAAATAATATATTCAAAGACACAATTACTTACTTTGTTTCTCTTTCTTCTCCATTCTTATGACCTAAATATAGAACATATGTTGTGCATGCACTGTATCAACTTAAACAAAAGAAGTTGAATAAGGCAGATAACAACTGACAGCATGAAGATAATACTCCCTAAACCAACCTCAATACATTCACATGCATCATCTTTTGAGTTCTTGTACCAGATTTACCAAGAACTCTAATACTGAACAACGAGGGCAGCAATAGAACTTAAAGAATCACATAAGAGGGTGGGGGTGTTGCATGACTTGCATCCACCAGCAAGAATAACATTGCATCTGCATTTCCAAGTTGAGAAGGTATCAAGTAGTGCATGTCTGGTGGCACAGTCCCAGGAACAGACAATTCAGCTGCAGGGGATGAAGACCGGCTTTGCATCTCTGACTGCTTTTGTGGTTGTTCATTCTCACAATTATCTGAAATTTATTTAACAAACACATGGAAATATTATATTAGCCACAGAAAATACAAGTTCATGTATGATAGGCTAAAGAATAAAAGTTGATTTTCATGCAAGGAAGAAAAACTTCCATGACCAGAAACTTTTATCAACAATTGAAATCATGAGTTAGTCAGTGAGGAGAGATAAAGTTGCGCTGATATGCAGAAAAAGTAGTTTAGTTACTAGCATCGTGTATTACTATGAACGTGGATCCAAGTTTTTAACCAATTGGTTAAACTTGAACTTTGCTGTCTTGATCCCTTCTTGCTGATTTATTCCTTTTTCCTTTTCTGTTCATTTCAACTCCTTTGATCAGGATGCAAGAACACTTCTCTCAATTTATATAGAGAAATGGACAGGAAGCAAATAATCTAAGGTATGGAAGAGATTGTTTTCTTGGAACCAAAATTCAATCTACTCAATGATGAGAAAAAAATAGGAAGAAGAAATAGATCAACCATCCATAAGTGCTTTTGGCTTTTTAGTTTTACAATGTTTGATAATCAAGCCCAAAGACAAGACAAATTGTTCCTCTCTCTGTTATGGTCCACTGATATGGATCTGGTTATGGGGCGTTGTAGTGTGAAATCAAATGTTTTCTTCCTACGACCTATGGTGCTGGTTCGTTAAGAGAGAACTTGCAATCTCTTGAGTTTGAAGTACTCAAAGACTTGAATAATTTTCTCCTCCCCTTTTCTCATACACCAGATAGTTTAAATACAATACTTATAAAATAACTACCCCTAGAAACTAGGACATGACTTCCTAACTTAACTGGAATGAAAGACTGCACTATTACAAGAAAATAACTGCACTATTACAGGAAAATAACTGCTACTAAAGAGAAATTACTGCAGTAGCTATTGGATAACTAAGGAGTGATAACACTCTCTCTCAATCTTCATATTGTATAATTATTTTAATTTATGTGAAGTATCTTCTGGTTCTTTTGCCGTTGATAATTGCTTATCAAAGAAATATTGTTTTGAAGTTGGTATGTTTTTAAATGTTCAAAAAACATTGTTAAGGCTTCATTTCATCTTAATAATCTGGGAATTAAGGTATTACTATTCTGTACACTTGCTTTTAATTTCAATCGCTTCTCCTTGTTTACTATGATTAGTATCTTTTGGGGATAATGTCGTTTTCATTCATCCACCAAAGATTTCCATGAACCAAGCCTAATGTGATGCAGGCTATTTGATTATTCTAGACTACTTGTCTGTATTTAATTTGGCCCAATTAAACTGTTCTAGTAGAGGAAATCAGTTGATGGGTCCGAAGAATTCACAAGGAGTCTAGAGACCTTCAGTCAAGAAATGAAAGACACATTCCATTCATCCAAAGCCGCACAAACCATATCCAGTAAGTGATCAGAAGGGAAGTACTGAGAAGTAGAGGATCCATACAAAAGAGAGAATCAACTGAAACAACCTCTCTCTCTCCATATTAACAGAAATAAAAATACCTCTGGAAAGGAATCAAGTTGACCTTGTCAAAGAGCTGTAAAGTTCATAGCACTTATATTAGCTCTCCAGCACTAGTGATTTGGAGTTCTCTCCAGTTGTGGAAACTAATTGAAGCATTATTCAATCTCCATTGCAGCTTGTTAGATCGATGAATCATGTGCCTAGTTCCATTTTTCTTTAGTGCATTATTATTTCAGTCCTAGTTCATTTGTAACTCTGACCTTGTAGTTGTCACCATTATCCTAGTTCATTTAACAGAGAAAGCACTATCATCCTAGTCCGGACCTTTAAGTTGTCACTATCATCCTAGTTCACTAACGATCATCGTATGAACTAATTTACCATTAAGTTTAACAGTTCACTAACGATCATCGTATGAACTAATTTACCATTAAGTTTAACACTACTAAGCAACTACTTAGATGAGGGCAAGCCTGCTAATTAAAGATATACCATATCAAAGTGCCATCCAGTTACAGTCCCAAATTAGATTCATAAATATTAATCATGTTAAGTTGAAAAATGTACCACAATTACAGACTTAAAAAGCTACAACACTATTCAATGAATCAGGCAAACAATACAGCAGAATACCTGAAAGATCATGTATGGAGGACGTCATGACGCTGCTTGTCACAAACTCCCCAAATCGAAAGACCTGATGATGCAACTAACAAAAGTTGGATCAGCAAATAACAGAATAAGCTATAGTCGCTCATATATATACATGAGCCAAACGAATAGATACACAATTAAACCTCATAACTGCAACCACAAGTAGAGTGCAAATATAGAAAGCACAAATTACAGTAAACTCAAGCAGCAAATTTTCTGAATTTTTTGTATGATGATTTCTATAAATGAACTTCCATCATACAAAAGATAATTCAAATTGAACTATCCAAACAACAATTCAAATGAACGCAAAGCAAAGATTCAGCTCATCCAATGAATCAACATATGCAGACTTTCTATTATATTTCATACAGAAACAGCAAAAAAAATTAAAAAAGCTCAATTCCACTTTTTCCATTATTTAGGGTAATCACATCAAATTCAGGCTTATGATAGGAGAAATTTACCTTTCCTGGAAGCTTCGATCGTGAAGAAAGTAAATAGCGGTGCTCTTCTGGTGCTTCCTGTTTAAACATTCTCTCTCTCTCTTTGGTTTGCTTTATACTCTGTTTTGGATTTCGGAATAGAAACAGAGCAACCTTCTTTGGAGTTTTGTCATTCCGTTTCACTATTTTTAGCGGTGCACTTCTTCCTCTCTTTTTCTACACAACCAACCATTAATCATTTTTAAAGTGCATATGGAGTTATAAATATTCTTTCCTCTCTTAATTAGATGTTTTGAGTTCAAATTTCTTCACCTATTGAGCCGGCTTGAGTTGCATATCGAGTCGGCTTGGATTTCATGTAGAGTCGCATTTTAATCTCAATGTAAGCTTTTTACACGAATTCAAATTTAATATGAGTATCAGACACTGCTAAAAAGAAGAACATCCAAATGAGGGCGTTTTGGTTATTTACTGCGTGGCTCTCCATGTTCAAATGACCATAATGTCCCTTGTTGAAAAATTCTATTCCGAATTTTTTTATTCTCTATATTAAATTCATGATGGTCTTTTTCAACGCATTTGCACACCTTATTATTTTTTTCCTTTTTAATTTTCTAACATCATTTTCAATTTTTATGCCTCAACAATGTTAAACTTCACTAAGGTTTAAAATGAAGTCAAATATTGTCACAAGCACTTGTTATGGATGAGAACTTTTTGAAGTCAAAATAATTCGGACAAACGATATTAGGCTTCTCCACACTACAATATAAATGTTTTAATGCAAAATTAATTTAGTTAATTATTATATTTCTTTTAACTTATTTTTAATGTGTATTCATAAATTGAAATTGAGTCCTGATAGTACAAAATTTTTTAATAAAGAGACAATGTTGTTTGTGCCCGATCGCGATTTGTAATTTTAAGACTTGTTGCTAAAATTTGAATTGGAAGCTCTTAAGAATGATGTTGAACCTACTCTTGTTAATGAACAGGTTGAGAAAATTGTTAATCATGGAATGTTTTCTCAAGCCCTTTGTCCAAAGAGACAGAAATATTGAGCGACTTGATCTTGTAAGTGTTTTTAAATTTAAATTAATAAAATTAGTTTGAAATATATTGAATTCAAGAAAATAATCTAAATAATATGACTGATATAATTTGGTTAAGAGCAAACTATGTAAATCTCATTACTTTAGGTCCTAATTATTAGGATTCACGATAGTTTCAAATATTACTTCATGTACCATATTTCGTTCTTTAGATACATGTATCATAACTCGACAAATACATGTATCTGGCGATTTTAAAAAGCGAGATATATGTTTTATTCATTTATATTAAATGGTTGTAACTGATTTTCTTAATTAAAGGAGCAATTGGCCACTATAACAGATTTCCAGAATACATGGACAATTAATTTTGAAAATTCAAATTTAATCAAATTCCTTAATATAAGACGAAAATCAAGAAGTGTATCTACTATCTATGTTTAATTAATTTCATTTTATTACTCTTTTAAATAATAAATTCATTAATATTATTAATAAAAGACAAAAACATGTATATCTTGGTTATGTAATTTGATTAATTTCATTTTATTACTTTCAAAATAATAAATTCATTAATTTGATGTATCTATTATCAATATATGATGTATCCAATAATCTAAACACTTAGATACATGTGTGTACATTTGCACATACATATTTATACGTATCATGAACATGTACTAACCTCTTAAATACATAAAAAAAAATTGATGTACTTTGATCAGATGGACACAAATATTCAGACGTATCATGAAGACATATTAATCTCTTATTGCATATGAACATGTAATGATCTGATTGGTCATTTTTGAAAAGTTTCATAATTTACCGTTTTGCCCCTCCCGATGTTGACCTCAAGTCTTTTATGATCAAGTTTTGAAAATTGGTCTCAAATTTTGAGTTTGAAGTTGAGAATTTGGTATGATTTGAGTTTGAAAGGTTAATGTTGTTAAAAAGAGGTTTTTGGTGTCTTTTGGAGTTTCGAGTGTCAAAATGAAATTCCGTCAATTTCATCAAGGTAAATATGATCTGGAGTTGTCGGTTTCTGATTCAGAGTCCTTTTGAGGATTTGATGTCCTAAGTTGTGAAATTATAAAAATTTAGCCTATGGATTGACTTTGATCAACGTTCGGGGTTCGAATACTCGAATCGAAATTCCAAGAGTTCCATTGGATTCAAAGGATGATTTTAGGCCTAGATGAGGTTTTGGTTAATTTTGTGAGAGGTCTTGAGCTTGTTTCAGCCTTTTTGGACATTGAGTTAGTTTCTTATGGCCTTCAAAGATGTCGTGTCAAGGAGACCTCAGATTTATGTTTTGACGATTTCGTTGAATTTGAAACGTCGAGTTTGATCGATTTGCATATATGATTTGTGTGCACGGGTTTGAATGAATTCTGAGGATCCTTTCGATGTTTTGAGTGTTGGTTGATTTTCTGGTATCTGTAATCTGATGCACCTCACGATCATGAGGAGTGGCTCTCTTTCGTGAGGTTCGCGATAGTGAAGTCTGATTCACTTTCGCAAAGGGTCAACTTCCTTTGACCTTCACAATCGCGAAAGGCCTGTTCGCGATCGTGACTATTGCGAAAGTGAATGTTTATTCGCAAAAGCGAAGGTCGGATAATTTTTGGAGTTCGCTTTTACGAATCAGTGGTCGCTCTTGCAACATCAGATGGGGGGTTTTAACCTTCAAATTTTGGGGTTTAAACCCTATTTTTCAATTTTGAGCTTGAGAAATCCTTTGAGACGAGTTTGAAAGAACTTCTTGTGCTTAATCATTTGGGTAAGCTTTAGCGATCCTAAAATTTAATTTCCCTTTGATTATTTAAGGATTTTAACATCAAAATTTGGAATTTTGATTGGTAAATAGCAAGGGTTTTCAAGAACTCAAGTTCTAAACTAAACTGGAGATTGTGTATGGATTTTGAGTCCTTTTTTGAAATGGTTTTCACCAATGAGTTCCTAAGGCCTTGAATAATGTATTCAAGTGTTGATTTTCATATTCAAACCTTATTTTCGGAATTGGGTTTTGAAATTTATTGACCTATTTTTTTTAAAGAAATTTATGTGGGTATTGTTGTTTTCTGAAATTTATTGTGAAATACTTATTGTTATAGATTGTGTGACTTCGGACATTGGTCAGAAGGGGAAGACTCAACTCTTTGAGTGATTAATTGATTGCATTAAGGCAAGTGATCTCGTAAACCTTGTATTCTAGTAGAATTTATGTATTCCCTTCATTGTTGTGTGTTGAGAGTAATAGGAATAAGGTGAAGGGTTAATTGTTCACTTGGTAAATCTTAATAAATAAAAAATGGTTGAAATGAAAAGGCTATGTGATGATCATAATGATGTGATTTGCCTTGTTTTGACCCTTATTAATTAATTGGTGAAATGCTTGATAGCATGAATATGAACTTGAATTGCATGAATTGTTATCTCTTCCAAGTGGAGTGATATTGTTTGTGTGCATTGATTGTTGAACATTGTGATGAGATATGTTTATGGTTACGATGTTGAGGTCATTTTCGGCAAGTGTTATGATGCCTAGGTCATTTTTGACAATTGTTATGATGTCGATGTCATTTCCGACAAGTGTTATGATGTCGAGGTCATTTTTGGTAAGTGTTATGATGCCGAGGTCATTTGCGGCAATTGTTATGAGGCTTAGGTCATTTCAGGCACGTGTTATGAGGTCGAGGTCATTTTCGACAAGTGTTATGATGTCGAGGTCATTTCCGGCAAGTGTTTTTTATGTTGAGTTCATTTCCAACTAGTGAATTGTATAGAGCCGATGGGAAATAGTTTTGGCTAGTGACATGACATAAAGGCGATGGAAA
Source organism: Solanum acaule (assembly GCA_036250505.1). Classification (NCBI taxonomy): domain Eukaryota; kingdom Viridiplantae; phylum Streptophyta; class Magnoliopsida; order Solanales; family Solanaceae; genus Solanum; species Solanum acaule. Next base: position 19,475 of record JAJOOR010009137.1, read on the forward strand.
ATGGTTCCAGTGAGAATTGATCGTTGTGGTTTGATGCATCTTGATGCTTAAGATTGACCTACTTGTTCACTGCGATTGATGTGCATGATACTTGTGAATAATCTACTTAATACATGAGGTTGACTTACTTGATTTGTGTTGGTTGTTGACTTATGAATTTTGGACTGTGAATATTGAGCTTTGTGAACTGTATATTGTAAAACTGTTGGTTGGGCTGATTTCTGTGCAGGTTGTAGTTTTAGGAGGTTTGGTTAGGATGAAAGGAGTATTCGATTTCTACCTAGATGTTGTGTTTATTAGGTTGCTTTCTGAGTACCGTGTTATTGGTACTCACCTCTTGCTTCTATGTAACATCTCGCAATTTAAAATAACTAGGAAGAAGCTAATAATTGGAAATAGTCATTTTGAAAAGAATGAAAATCTCGAAAATTTTGTTAAGTTAGAATAAGTTAAGTTTTGGTCAACTTAAAACGGTCATAACTCCTAGCTCAGGATGAGTTACATGTATTTCCAGATATGGTTGGAAGGCTCTTGGAATAACCTTTTCAACGCCGGTGAGTTTGCGCGATTCCGAGTTTGTATAAGTGAGTTATTTCCTTTGAAAGTTGGGATGTTTGAATAAGGAAAGCCTAATCCGGATTTGGAAGGGTAATTTAGTCTTTTCCTTACCTAATTATTCTAATTCGTTTTTAGGAGTTAATTGGGTAAAAATCAGATTTTTGCCAGTTTAGAAAAGTTGAAGTTTCAAGCTAGGGCTTGGAGAAAAGAGAAAAGAAAAGAAAGGAGAAGAGGAAAAGCAAGATTCGCCAAGAATGATCGATTTTGGTTGTGGATTTCGCCAACCAAAATTTTCTCTCCACGTCGCGGAGAGGACGCGGACGCCTCTGTTTCAAAATTAAATTTTGCAATCAATTATTTAAAAGTATCTTCGCGTAGCAGACTTGTTCCAAGACGGTGATTTCTTGATCAATTCTCATGTTTAGCTATCTAAAATCATTCCTAAACATCATGAGATCTTTCCTATCATAAATCACAATCCTTGAATCCATAATTCAATTCAAGGAAAGTTAAGAGTCAAGTCAAGAGAAATTAAGAGTCAAGTCAAGAGAAGTTCATAAAGTTTTCAAAAGTCTTTCACAAATGTTTTAACATTGTTCTAAGACTTAAGTTTTGAGTTGAGTAAAGAGTAAAGATTGAAGTCATTTCTTCAAAAGAGTATATCGGGACTATGTATTCTTAAAGATTAAATGTTTTCACATTTAAACAAGAAAGGAAACTGAGATTTCAAAAGGAGCCTTTGTGCTAGTTTTTTTCAAGTAAAGAGGAAACTTTGATTTCCAAAAGAGCCTTTGAGCTAGTTTTTCAGTAAAGAGGAAACTGAGATTTCCAAAAGAGCTTTTAAGCTAAGTTTTGAGTAATTATCTCAAACCAAAGAAAGAGTTTTGTTTTTACAAACATATGAGCTAAAATATATTTTGGGAGTAGTATTGAGTACCGATATGGGGAGAGCTTGAGTTCAGATAACTCACGTCTCCATAAACCATGTAGCCATCATGGGTAGTAAAGGATCATACTTTTTAGATGACTCCTTAAGATGTTTTTAGCATAAGCTAGTGGATCCACTAAGTTAAGCGTTCTATATGACGGCAAAGTGTAGGACAGTTCTGGCAGCGTGAGCAAGACGTTGTATCACCACTTAGGCTCATAGTGGTGGTTGTCGGTTAGAGAAACTCCCACAGAAACTATATTACTTTGTTATATGAGTAAAGTTGAGCTTGTTATTGCATTTTCTTTAACGAACTAAGTTGGTTTTACTATTTTATAAAGCTTTTCATTTATTACATGTGTTTCATTGCTTTATTATGAGTTGAGAAGAGCCAAGGTAAGTGTTTCTTTCAGAATCTTTTCAAGCCAATGTTATGTTTAGCATTCCAACTCGCATACTCGTACATTCAATGTACTAATGCCAGTTGGCCTGCATCGTATTATGATGCAGACGCAGGTAACCAGGATCAACATTCAGCGTCTCGTTGATCAGGTTCAGCACTCAGGGTCTGCTGGTGAGCCTCATTGCATTCTGGAGGACTCATTTTACTTTGTTTTCATTATTTTTATTGTTAGGATGATCGGGGGTCTTGTTCCGACATTCCTCTTTGTTTTAGAGGCTTCATAAATAGATAGACAGTTAGTAGTTCAGCTGTCTTTACATTATCATTCAGATGTTGTTTAAAGACTTCAGTTGCCATTTTGGCTAAGTTTTATATCTCTTTAAAGTTATGTTTTGAGGTTATCTTGTTAGGTTAAGTCTTCTGCTGAGTAAGTAAGCCAAGCCAAGGGTTCGCTTGGGGCCAGCAATGGTTCTTGAGTGCCAGCCACGTCCGAGGTGTAGGCTCGGGGTGTGACATTCTACACTTGTGTAGGTTCTGAGCCTAGTACTATGTGATCGTCCTTCTTCTCCCACTTTCTAAGGCTTGTCAAAGGACAATTGGAAGGTAACTTCTTGTCATTCCGATGGACCCTCTTTTCCTTTATATTATGTTTTGTTCTATTTGAGAAACAAAGACTTTGAAATTGTGTAATTATTTCATTTTTGCACTTTTATATTAGAGGCTTATACACGTGACAATCAGGTTTTGGGGTGTAAATAGAAAGAATAAGTTGTTCCGCTTTTATCTAGTTCTTGGTTTAGTTTCCGCATTTCTTTCGTTTCGTTGGGTTGAGGCTGACTTGTGTTTGTGAGAATAGACAAGTGTCATCACGTCCATTTTTGGATCGTGACAGTACGTGGCCATAAACGTGCTAAAACAAATATACTTTCTAAGCTACACTAATATCACATGTGTGATATTTTCAATTTTAACACACGGAGTTATGGTTCAAATCTTTTAAGATACCAATAACTTCGTCAGAATTTTAAAGTACTTACTCTAATGGAGAGTTCAAATCTATTATAAGATACTCTCTCGTATGTATGATGTTATGATAAATATACAAACTAGTGGGGGATGGTTGGATATTTTGTAATATATAGAGGTCTTAAATTGGTTATACATATTTGTTAATGAAAGAACATGACTACATTAAAACCTCTATAAATTAATATAGGTGGGACCATGAAATTTTATTACTTTATAGAGATATTATTTAATCGATAAATTAATATTTATTAATTTAAAGAATGGATTAAAATTTAATGAAGGTTAATTTTGAATTTATCAAAATCATTGTATCTTACTAATTTATGTATCATATTTATTGATTTGACATAACAAAATATTATACATAAAGTACACTGAATACATCAAAATCATTGTATCTTACTAATTTCAACCTTGTGATGTTGGGATAATAAGAGCTTTCAAGATGTATTATTGAACATATTTTATCGTAGGATATTAGAAGACTATGAAGTGGGACAAACTGATCCAGCAAAGATTAATGTTTTGGATGCTATCAATTTTGAAATTCCTATTTGGACAACAAATGTTCAACAAGAGACAATAGAAAATTATTTTCGACACTGTAAAATTCGTTCGGGGGATGCAATCTCAGAGAATTTGAATGAACCTACTTGTGAAAACGTCATTCATGAACTTGAGGTCATTGATTAATGATCTCGATTGCCACAATAAAATGGGTGTCAATAACCTGTTGGATTTTCCGAGTGAAAGTGATACATGTTCAGAGGTCCAGAGCTTAGAAGAAATTATGGATACCATCAGAAAAAGCAATATTGATGATGAAGTTGAAGATGATACTATACTTTTGGAACTAGTTACGCATAAGGAAACACTTATCGCATCTAGAACTCTTCACAATTTTATGGTGCAATTCGAAAAGACAACACCAGAGCTCTTGGATGCAATAAGAAAAGTTAGAGATGAGTTTCAACTAGATTTAAATTTTAAGAAAAACAAGAACACAATAGAATCATAATTCACTAAATTGTCTTAGATATATTTGTATTTTTAAAGAATTATTAATTTATGATATTAATGAGACCATATATTTATATAGGGGTCTTCTGGAAATATATTATCTTATTATCTTATCAAAATTGATGATTTTTTCCATTGGCCCAAGTCGGGACCGGAGGAAAATATTATTTTAGAGAGATTATTAATTTACCGAGTATTAATTTATAAAGGTTTTACTGTATTATGATGTCACGCCCCAAACTCAAGGGGCACAACTGGCTCCTAATGCCAAAACTCAGGCTCGAGCCGACCCTGCTGAACCATTTGCTACTAGTGCATGGCAGACACATGCAATCAAGAAAACAAGCTAGTATATCCCGGCTTAAAACTAAGCCCTCGGCCTATAAGACCCCTGTCAACATATATATAAAAGAAACAACTACTCCCAAGAGTTCATATAAAAAAATAGCCAACTAGCACAGAAGTCCTGACTGGGCCGTCGAGGCCACCATGATATCTATACAAAAAATGGAAGCAGGTATATATCAAGACAATACATCAAACAGCTCACAAGCTTCAGCAAACCAACAAAACTAGACCAGCATGGCCATAACCTAGCTGTACACCCCACACACTAGTCTATTAGCCTCAAATAGTAGTAAAGATTGGCGGGACAGGTCCCCAGCCTAACCCATAAAAATATACACAACAAAAGTTAACAAACCTCCAAACTCTGGCAGCTCTAGAGGAAAGGGGCTAGCCAACTGGATAGAAGTCAATCTTGCTACTGAGGAGGTCTACTCGGTCGTCTTTCAGGACCTGCATGCATGAATGCAGCGCCCCTAGGCAATGGGGCGTCAATACAAAATAATGTACAGAGTATGAAAGGTTGTAGACTAAATAAGCAAGTATCATAATATACCAAAAGCAATCAGGTAAGGAAATCAAATTTAGATAAGCATGCCAACCAACTACTGAATCTAATAAAATACAATAATGATTAAACATCAACCTAACCAATCCCCCATAATCCCGGTAGGTACAAACAACATACCACCTACTTAGGCCCCCATAAGCCCAAAAGGTGCCAAATCAATCTACATAACATTATCGGTAGCCCCTTGTCTTTGTAAGAAGTCACATAGCCCTTTTTGGCAACGATCTAGCCCCGTAGGTAGCGCATAACCCTCTTAGGCAACATCATAGCTATGTGGGCTGCACGTAGCCCTCTTTTGCATCACATAGCCCTATAGGCAATACATAGCCCTTTTTGGCGTCAAAATAGCCCCATAGGAAACACATAACACTCTTTGGCATCAATATATCCCCGTGGGCAACACATAACCCTCTTTGGCAATAACATAGTCCTATTAGACAACATCATTGCCCCCATAGGCGGTTCATAGCTCAACAGCTAACCACAATATCCCCAAGAGCGACAACAAACAATTAAATAGGATGAAAGCGAGCAATTTAGCTATAAACAATATATATGAATAATGTCCAAGTCGTTCCTAACTTAGGGTTGTTCTGAACAGATTATGAGTCCCTAAAATGAGGGTTTATAACCACTCAATTAGCCAACCACTCACAATTACATCTACAACATAACTAACATTAACTACCTTATTATATCACTCCCATGCTCTAAGGAAACATTCCGAACGAAGGGAGTAGCCTTAACATACCTTTCCAATGAACGCTCGAAAGACTGTAGTTCCTTCACGAAAGTTGTTCCTTATGTCCTAAGCTTCGCAAACACTATATATACACAGCTGGTACGCACCTATAAATAGTTCATAATTAATCTTAAATTGGCAAATTTTCCATATTGCCCCAACTTGTCGAAACGTCCGTAGAAATTCATAAAAACAATCATAAAAGAGTCCCGAGATGATTGCCTTAGTTAACCAAGTTTAAACCTTGAAGAAACACCAATAACTATAAATTTATATCTTCAAAAACCAGCTCCAAACGCAACTAATAGAAGGGAAAAATGATTGCCACGTGTAAGGATTACGTTTCTAGGCACGGGGGCAATGTTTAATGGTAGAAATCGTCAAAAACTTACCTTCATCATGCTAGAACTCCATAGGAACCCTCTCTTAAGCTTTCTCTCTGGTTTGGAACTGAAATGAAATGTTTTCATGGTTTAAAACGTTAAATAAGACAACATACCATATTTTTTACCCGACCCGGATTCTGCCCCGGCAGTCCCTAGTAAAACCCTCATAACTTTACTCTGATGTCGGTTTGATACGGGGTTTTGTGCATTGCAAACTAGACTCGTAGGCCTTCGATTTAATGGGTAATAGGCCTTCTAACTCTTTATATATTGGGAGAAAACATCCAATACATTTGACCCAAATTTCAGAGAAATCTTTAAAAAGGAACTTACAATAACTTTCGTCAACTTTTATTTTGCCACTTACTTAACTTCAAAACTTGAGATACAACCCTTGAACACTTAAAATATGACATACCACATCATTTTTAATTTATTACTCACCCTCTTTGTCTTTCCATGAATGTACAAATTAATTTAGACGTTTAGAAAAGTCGGGGTGTTACATATGAAAAGTGATTTGTTCATGAAAGAACATAACTTTTATGAAAAGTCATCTCTTAAATTCTATAAATATAAGGACTTTCTAGAAGTAGCCTAAAAAGATAAATTTGTAGGTATATACGAGGGTTGTGTTGTATCCTCAATCATGAAGGGATCTACTTGTATTTTATGGGCAATATCTCTTTAAGAAAAGTGATTATTTACCCCTCAAAGTCATCTTCTTCTTCGATTTATATTTTCTTTTTTTAACACACATCAAATATTTATCTTAAGTCAATAAATGCATGACATGTATTAATGTATAGCCTTCAACACTTAATTATTGATAATTAACATGCAACCTTAGTTTATCAAATAGCATAATAAGTTTGCATAGTTTGATTTGAACACTCATAAGGGTAGGTATTTACTCATGAACAACCGTAGGCGAAGGAGTTAAGAGTTGTGATGTAATTACTCTCACATGTGTATTTCTGAAAGATAGCAAAATATAAAAAAGAGATTGTACTGAATGTTTTCTGTCTCTATTCCTCTGCACAATACAAGTATATATAGCAAAAAATAAAATATAACCAACTACCCCACTATCCTAATTATGTGCTAACCTTAAATAACTAAACTACTATTTACATGGAAGTGAACCTGGAAAAGGTTTACTTTACATGGAATAAAATTGGAAAAAGGTAGCAACTACCCAACTATCTCCTAATAATTAGCTACCTTAAATAACAAAACTACTATTTACATCGAAGTAAAAAGGGAAAAGTAAAACTATAGTTTACAGATGGAAACCAGAAGTAAAACTATAATTGAAGTAAAACTAGAATTTGTATTGTCTAGAAAACAATTATTCTGTTAAACTTTCTCAATGTGTGTTGTCGTTGATCCCTTTTTCTCAAGCTCATTCTCCGATGAGTCTCCAATAAATCCAACACCCCCTCCCCCCAACTTGGAGGGAGAGGAACGAACACCCAACTTGTTCAATAGGAGACGATGAGAAGTACCAGGTAGAGGCTTAGTAAACAAATCTGCTACTTGAGATAAAGATGGAAGAAAAGGAAGAGAAATCAAGCCATTGAGGTATTGTTGACGGACGAAGTGACAATCCAAGTCAACATGCTTCGTCCGCTCATGAAAGACAGGATTTTTAGCAATATGAATTACTACTTGGCTGTCTGAATGGAGAGAAATTGGTAAGGAATGAGGCAAAGACAAGTCAAAAAGGAGACGAACTAACCAAGTCAGCTCAGCAACCACCCTTCTTATTGATCTGTACTCAGCTTCAGCGGATGAAAGGGAAAGGGAAAGTTGTCTTTTTATTTCCATGAAACAGGACTACCACCTAGGCTAATAAAAAACCCACTAACAGACCATCTAGAATCTAGGCAAGTAGCCCAATCAGAATCGCAAAAAGCTAGGAGAATGAAAGAAGGAGAGGAATTGAGAAAAATCGCCAAACCAGGATCAGAAAGAAGATATCGAAGAACATGGTGCGCAGCTGCAAAATGTGCTTGATGTGGAGACTGCATATATTGACTAAGATGTTGGACCAAAAAAGAGATATCAGGCTTCGTATGAGTTAGAAAATTTAGTTGTCCAATTAGCCATCGGTAAACACTGGGATCCGGAAGAGGAGATCACATGTCTACTTGTAATTTTAGAGTGGGATCCAGAGATGAAGAGGCAGGTTTGAATCCAAGGCAATCATATTCAGACAAAAGTTCCAGAATGAATTTTCTTTGGGTGAGAATTAAACCATGAGGCTCTCGAATGACTTCAATGCCCAAAAAATAGTGCAAATTACCTAAATCCTTGATTTTGAATTCTGAATTTAGGAAAGATTTCAATGCTTCTAGTTTTGTCATATCATTACCTGTGAGTAAAATATCATCCACATATACTGCTAAGATAGAAACAGAGCTACCAGTGCATTTGTAAAAAAGTGAATAATCATTCAATGAGTGTTGAAAACCTTTGAAACTAAATGCTGCAGTCAGCCTTGCATACCATTGTCGCGACGCTTGTTTGAGGCCATATAAAGATTTCTTTAGGCGAAAAACTTGAGTAGGATCAGTAACCTTCAAACCTACCGGGAACTTCATTTAAACTTCTTCCTCCAACTCACCATGTAAAAAAGCATTGTTTACATCTAATTGGTAAAGACCCCATCCTTTCTTAATAGCAATTGCCAAAATACACCTTATAGTAGTAATCTTCACAACTGGAGTGAAGGTTTCAGTAAAATCAACACCTTATTTTTAAACATCACCCCTAACAACCAATCGAGCTTTAAGTCTCTCCATGGAACCGTTAGATTTGAGTTTGACCTTGTAAACCCATTTTTGGTAAAGCCTTCTTTCCAAGAGGGAACGATACGACTTCCCAGGTGTCATTAGCGATAAAAGCCTCTAATTCTCTTGTTATAGCCTCCTGCCAATGTGGATATAAAATAGCTTGGGAAAAACTGGCAGGTTCTTTAATTTTTGATAGAGAATTGATATATTGTTGATTAGACGTGGACAAAACATTAAAAGAAAATGGTGTGACAGAAATAGGAGAAGAAAAACAATTATCAGATACATTAGAAAAATATACACTATTGCAAATGTAATCTACTAAGTATACAGGGGTCTTGGTAGATCTAGTAGATTTTCTCAAGGTGACAGGATTGATAGGAGGTATGATGATGAAGGAAGAGTGGTTGTGAGAGGTACTGGAGATGGAGAAGGCTGATCAGGAGAAAATAAAGAAATAATTGAATGAGAGGATATAAAACGATAATCAGGATCAGGTATAATTAGTGAATCTGTAAGAGAAAAAACGGAAATACAAGGGTGAATAGAAGAAAAAGGGTAGATATCTTCATATAAAAACAACATTTCTAGAAACAAAGTATTTTTGAGAATGTAAACTAAGTAACTTATACCCTTTTTTCCCAAAAGGATACCTAAGAAACACACATGGCTCGGCTCTATATCCAATTTAGATCTACCTTGGAAAATAGTAGAAGCAAAGCCGAGACAACCAAAACATTTCAGGTTAGAGAAATTTGGAGGATGACCAAAAAGTTTCTCATATGGTATTTGAAAAGATAATAGTTTAGTCGGACATCTATTGATTAAATACGTGGTTGTCATAAGACAATCCCCCCAAAATCTTGGTGGAAGATGAGACTGAAAAAGCAAAGCTCTACAAACTTCCAAAAGATGCTTATGTTTCCTCTCAACGATCCCATTTTGTTGTGGTGTGGCAACACATGAAGTTTGATGAATGATGCCTTGTGAAGATAGAAAATTAGAGGTTTATAAGCTTGAACCTAATTCCCAGGCGTTATCAGATCTAATGACTTTAATTTTCTTATTGAATTATCTTTTGATCATTGCAAGGAAAGATTTGAGAATAGAGAATGCATTACTTTTAGTTGCTAATAAAAAAGTCCAAGTCCTCTACTAAAATCATCCACTATTGTCAAAAAATACTTATAACCATCATAGGTAGGGGTTTTATAAGGCCCCCAAGTATCAATGTGAATTAAATCAAAACTTTGTTGAGATGAAATATGAGTAATAGGGAAAGGAAGTTTGGATTGCTTTGCTAATGGACAAATTGAACAAGGAACAGAAAATTTCGAACAAACTGAAATAGGAATTCCATTGATATTTTGCATATTTGATAAAGCATATGGCCCAACCTTACATGCCATAACTTGCTTTGAACATCAAAAAGGGAAATACATGACAAACTGGATTTATCATCCTTTAGGAAATTTAAACTAGAGCTAGACTGAAAGCAGGAATTGGCAAAAGAAGCATCTGAATGCCTATTCTTCAAGATGTAGAGACCATTCTAACTTTCACCAAGGAGCATTGGGCTCTTCATTGAAGGGCCCTGCATAAAACAATGAGAAGTAGTGAAGAATATTATATTAGAAAGTTGTTTGCACAACTTGTGTACATACAATAAACTAAAATGGAAACTAGGCACATACAACACATTATAAATGGTTAAATTTGAGAATAGTTTGGTAGATCCTAAATGAGAAACCTTAACCCTTTGTGAATTAGGAAGGCTTATAGAAACAATTCTAGGCAATGGTATAAGATTTTTAAAAAAATCTTTGTTGTAACTCATATGCTCAGTTGCATCCGAGTCTATTATCCACGTCTTTTTAGTGAAAGTCTTACAACTAATATATGAGTTTAGAGAGAAAGGATTAGGGGTTAAAGCAATACCAACACAATTGACGGAAGCTACGACATTAGAACCATTACCTTGATCCTTAGTTTTCACCTGCTGAAGCATTTGCATGACCTGTGCCAGTTGCACCTGTGTGAGGAGCTTCTCAAGCTCCTCCGATTCTGCGCTAGTCATGAAAGAGTCTCCAGAAAATTCATTAGAAGTCACAACATTACTTTTAATAGAATTCTGAAAAATTCTCTGCTTAGTAAATTTAAATCAGGTGGAAAACCATGTATTTTATAACATATTTCAATGTTATGTCCTGTTTTCTTGCAATATCTGCATACAAGAGTAGACTTCTTGTTATCATAGTTCCCTTTTTGTCCCTTGAAATCAGTAGAAAATTGCATTTGTCCATTGTTTCCCTGACTTGCAGCAATGAAAGAGAAGATTTACTTGGAAATTTTGGTGTATTCTGGACCTCCCTTTGTTGCTCATCTTGCATCAACAATGCATAAGCATTAGGGATCGAAGGGAGTGGTGAAATCATAAGTATATTACCTCTAGGTGCACAATAAGAGTCATTCAGTCTCATTAAAAATTGAACCAATCGTTCATCTTGCTTGGACTTAATGTTCTTTTCCTTTGCTCCACACGAACAAGCACAATTGCATGGAATGAATAAATCTAAGGTATCCAGTTCATGCCAAAGACGTTTCATCTTAGTGTAATAAGTAGTGATATCAGATGAACCCTGAACAAGGTCACTAAGTTCCTTTTGAAGCTGGAAAGTTTCGTACCTAAACTCTGCCCAAATCTGGCTTCCAATTCTGCCCACAGTTCTTTAGCAGTAGAAAAATATGTAACACTTTTAGATATTTCTCTAGAAAGAGAGTTCAAGAGTCAGGAAATTATCATATTGTTTGCTCTGGACCAGGCAGAGTGCAAATCTGTACAAGCAACAGGTTCTTGAGTTGATCCATCAATAAATCCCGACTTGTTTTTCACCGTCAAGGCTATGAGCATACCTCTCTTCCATCCGCCAAAATTCTTGCCATCAAAAGCCATATTGACAAGCAACATACCAGGAGAATTTGAAGGGGAAATAAAAAAAGGATGAGAAGGATTTATGAGAATAGGAGCTGCATTAGTTCCAGTAAGAGTGGGAACTTGAGACTCAGAAGAAGATGTGCTTACAAATTCTACCATTTAAAGAAATTATAGATTAGGAAAAAATGAGAAGATGAGCAGAGATTTAAAATCTGGCTCTGATACCATGAAAGATAGCAAAATATAAAAAAGAGATTGTGCTGAATGTTTTTTGTCTCTATTCCTCTGCACAATACAAGTATATATAGCAAAAAATAAAATATAACCAACTACCCCACTATCCTAATTATGTGCTAATCTTAAATAACTAAACTACTATTTACATGGAAGTGAACCTAGAGAAGGTTTACTTTACGTGGAATAAAACTGGAAAAAGGTAGCAACTACCCAACTATCTCCGAATAATTAGCTACCTTAAATAACAAAACTACTATTTACATGGAAGTAAAAAGGAAAAAGTAAAACTATAGTTTACAGATGGAAACCAGAAGTAAAACTATAATTGAAGTAAAACAAGAATTTGTGTTGTCTTGAAAACAAAAATTATGTTAAACTTTGTCAACGTGTGTTGCCATTGATCCCTTTTTCTCAAGCTCATTCTCCGATGAGTCTCCAATAAATCCAACAATTTCTTAATTTATATGGATCATTTTTGTAAAAATACATGTTTTGAGTTTCATTATTTAAACTAACTTGTTTTATTTGGCCAAACATAATGGAGTTTTAGCCAAAAGTTATAAACATTTTTTTTTAATTTTGCTAAAAAATTTAATTGAGTTTCACCAACGCCAAGGTTTTATTATAGAGTTGGCTCGAAAATATACTGTTAAGAATAAATATGTTTTTAATTTGTATAAATGAATAATGAAGAAATACACATTTGTACTCTACTTTTATTTTGGCTAAAATATTTCATTTGGTCCTAATAAAGTTTTGGTCAAGTTTTTTTTTTATACAGACGACTTGAATAAATACACCATTAGAATAAGTATTCTTCATATCTAAAGAAAAAATAAAAAAAATACACACTTGTACTTCACTATTTTGGCTATAACTTTTATCCAAATCAAAATAATGGAATTCTTGTCAAGTCTTTTTGAAATAAATAAATTGTTCTACCAACCAAAGAAATTTAAAAAAAAATGAGGTAAATATGCTTGGTATATTAAGAAGTGGAAAAAAAAAATACACAGTTGAAACAAATAGATCATTAGGATCATGTGCAATTAACGATTAAAAAATAAACCACTTAAAAGGTAGATTTTCAATTTTTCTTCACGAACATTCATTTAAAGAGTGTATACATGGTTTTTGTCATGTCAGTGTTTGGATTGACTTATTTTAAGTATTTTTAATCTAAAATAATTTGCAAGTATTTTTGAAGTGTTTGAGTAGGTTATAAAAGTGCTTATAAGTACTTAGTTTTAAGTTAAACGTCATACATTTGAATTTCTAACTTATGACATAAAAAGTCAATCTTAATCAGGCTCTAAATAGTAACAAGTTTTGAGACCGAAGATATATATTATGCCTAGTGCCGGCAAAATGAGCTCATATTTCGGTTACTCGTCCAATCCGCCTATATTTTAATGAGTTGGGTGAGTGACTTTTTACATGGTAAAACATGGGTAAACTGTGGATAAAACATGGATTAGCCAAATGGGTTAAGCTTCTAATTTTTATTGATCACATCAAAATTCATGATATCACTAAAAATGTTGTAACTATCTTCCTCTTTAAGTTCTTCAGTAAAACTAATGAGAAAATACATAACCGCCCCCCCCCCCTCCAAAAAAAAAAAAAAAAACTTGGCGGCACAACTTACTTTAGCACTTAAACTACACAGGCATTTAAACACCCCCTTTAACATCTTTGAAGTGATTTTTTTCCACTCTGAGACTATAACACCACTATCATCCGCCACGTAAGAGCCACATCATACCCATGTAGGCACCACGTCATTACTTCACATTAATTTTTTTTGAACCCTCACCACCAAATTTATCCTCTTGGAGAATGAATTTTTTTGAAAGTCAATTTTTTCTTGAAAACTCAAATAAGAAATGAAGATTGCATAAGAAAGTTGATCCAAAAATAATATAAATTCTATGAGAAATGTTTGAATGAATCTAGAAATCAAAATGGGTCACTCGAAATTCAATAAAATTTACCTATGCGAAATCGACATCAATAATATAGAGTGAAATCAACGTCAATAAAATGTCATTGGTATTGTTACGGATTAGTAAAGGACTAGTGAAATAAAAAATAGTGGATAGAGGTGGGATGGAGATGGAGGAGGAGGTGTTTCAATGGAGAAAGAGGTGTATTGAAGTAGACAACAAAATGAAAAGCAAAAAATTTTAAAGAAATTAAAAAGGGAACCCACTAATTTCATTTACCTCTAAATAAGAAAATTTACATATTTTTAAAGAGTTAATATATCAAGAAAAACTATTTAAAATATTATTTATAAAACCAATAAAAAAAGGTCATGTGTAGAACTTTAAAAAAATTCAATTTTTTTCTCCTTTTTCACGCTCTTTTGGGAGAGTACACTCACTCTCTCTGCCATGTTATCCCTTAGGGGGTGTTTAAATCACTTGAGATATGTTCAGAGAGGTATTTAAACGCTCGTGTAGTTTAAGTGCTAAGGTAAATTGTGCTGCCAAGTTGATGAGAGTTTTTATGTGTTTTCTCAAAACACATAAAAACTGAAAATTTAAAGTATTGGGCCCTCCAAGAAAATATCTATATATTAAATGTACTTTTTTGTTAATTATAATTATATATATTTTTTATTTGCTTAATGTTATATTGGATAACAAATATAGTGTAAAGTAAGCAAATCATGTATCATATTGATATTGCTTAAAGTGCATTAAACACGTTTTACACCTAAAATGCAAATATTTATTTACTTTGAACTTAAAAATATTTTCTCCTTGTTATTACATAAATTTATTTTATATTGAAAAGTTATGGGATTTTTTTATTACTTTTATGATACAATAAAATTAAATAAAGTATCTTCAACATTTTTCATCCAAAAAAAAAGGAAAAACTAAAATATTTTATCTATATTGAATTCTAAGGTAGAGTACTATTTGCTTATGAAAATAGGGGAAACTACATATATGAGCCATAAAATCCAAAATAATTACATGTTCATACCATAATCCAAATAATTCAAGAATACCCATATTCCAAAAATAAAAAATCACCCCACATATATATTTAAGAGACAATATTACGGGTTTTAAATCTACTTTTTAAATATTACTATTTATAACATTTTAATTGCGAGTTATAACATATCAAATTAACTAATTCAATTTTATTAAATAATTAGTCTTTTTATAATAATATTTATAATTTAATTAAAAGGTTATATATATAATTAAAATAGAGAATCAATCATAATTATCTAATACACATTTTAAGGGGTTTTTTACTTTTCAAATACACCTTTTTTACTGTCACACGTCAACTATCCAACGCCCATCACGTTTCTGTCCAATTCTCACGCTATCACCCCCACCCCCACGTTCAAACTGTAAGATTTCCTCTCTCACCATATTCATCCTCTTCTTCACTGTTCAACCGTAAATCTCTCTAACCATATTCTTCTCTGTTCACTCAAAAGAGAATCAAATCTTCATATCAAAGTACTAAGAAACTAGATAAACATGTCAAAGAACACTCCTAGAAAGAGCCCTAGATTAGTAGAGGCGAGTTCTAATGTTGATTTTGAGGCTTCAACTTTTAACATATTGTCTCAAACACCGCCGCCGACCAACAAAAATGCAAATCCGGCGAACAGGCGTGTTACCCCACCCAGAAAAAGGAGAAGAAAAGAGAAGCAAAGAAAATTGCAACTCCTCCTCCAAATCGGAAGGGACAAAAGAGAAAAGGAAAAATCGTGGAAACCCCTTCAGATTTTGACTCAAATTTTGTAAGCGAGAAAAAAACAAAAAAAAAATGTGGATATGTGTCAAGCATCAAAACCCTTTAAAAGAAGGCAACAATGGACAATGATTCGGAAATTCCAAAGTCAAAAAAGGGCAAAAAAATTGTGAGGATAAAAAAAAAAAAAAAATTATTTTCTCAATTATTCTATGTTTCTTTCATTCAGTTTTTTAAATTGTTTCCCGAACGAAGTGCAACAATGTGTATAAAATTTATATGAAATTTGTATGATATAGTTCATCTTATGTTTTAAATTGGTATCCAATCATTTGAATGAGTATATGTTTGGCATGAAATTGGTATGATTTCTTGCATCAATATCTATATGCATTGGCATAAAGTTTATATAAATTTGGTGTGTCTTTTCTAACATTTGTATAAATTTTGGAGTCTTTGATGAAGTTGATGAAATGCTACACTGGTTAGTAGGAATTATTTTTTTCAAACTGTTTCTTTATGCATATTATTTTGGTATGAAGTTTGTTAATGTTGGCATGGAATTGTTATGATTTATGCATCTATATGTATATGCCTTGTCATGAAATTGACATAATATTGTGGCTTTATGGAAGAAGCAAGAACGATGAGGGCGCAATTAATGAGAGTGAAGTGGCTGAAACGGTTGCTAGCAAACTTGACGGACCTTACATAGCAAAAGAATATGTTCCGGATACTACCAATTATCCTACACCAAGACCACGGAAACAAAATTTGAATAGACTCTTAATCATTATATGTGGTTTAATTTTTGGATAATGTATATTTCTTTTTGCTACAATTTTTGACAACTATATAATCTTTCATGTTTTTCATTGTTAGATTTATTCTTCCCAGTTTTATACCAGTTGGATACCAACTTCATACCAGTGTATACAAATTGGCTATCAACATTAGTCAGAGTTATATTAAATTTTTAGTTTTGAAAACAACTCATAAACATAGTATACAACAATTCTATACAATGTTACACTTAAGTTTTTCAAATCAATAGCAATTTGATACAATATTAACTAGTTTTAAATCGACAAATTTTGTTAAAATCTCAATTACATATTTTTGCTATGATTTTTTGACAACAATATAATAACTTGTTTTTTCTATTTTTCAAGTGGGATACTAGTTTGATACTAAATGCATATCAATTGGATACAATAATAATTAGTTTTAGTTTGACTAATTTAGTCGAAATATCAATTTCATCTTGATGCTTCTATTTTTCCAATGGGACATCAGGTGGAAATTAAATGGACATCAATTGAAAATTACATTAAATAGTTTTTGGGTGGCTTACTTTGTATTCATTTGATTTCCAAATTGAAAATTAAAAATGACACCAAATTGGCATCCAATTTGTATAGACTTGGAATCCGCATAGGAAGAATAAATCTGACAATGTAAATTACCTCATACACATAGTATACAATATTTTTTTTTGTGTTTTCCACTGGCATACCACTTGTACACCAAATGGACACCAATTGGAATTTGTCTTGACTATTTTGATCGTTACCAATTGCATACCACCATGAATTAATCAGTTTGTCACTTTATATTTGAAAAACAATGAATACACAAAAACGATTAAGTAGTACACATAATAAATGTTCTTAAATTATAATTCATTAGCTTAAAAGACAAAATAAATAAATAAAACATGAGTTTGTCACAATTAAACAACCAAATCAAAATAAAAATAAATTATGACTTTTTTGCTGTAGGGTAATTTGGACATGTCTTCATGTTGTGTCCCGCCTGACGACATATACTGCACGTAACTTTAGAGCTCTTGAATTTCACATCAGCAAATCCCTTCTAGCGTTCAAGTTGTGGTCACCGAACAATTCTTTTTGAACCAGACGGCAACAATTTATTCTCCAACATATAACTTGGTATATCCACATTTTATATACCTATTTCAAACAAAAAGTCATCACTGATTCATACAACATTCATAACAAAAGAATACCAAAATTATACCATTTCCAACTAGTAATTGTCATTTATAAAAAATCAGTATACCAAATTTATTCCATTATTACGCTCAAATTCATACAAATATAATGCCAAAAAAAGTTCAATCATACCAGATTCACAAATTTCATACCATTTTTTGCACACTTTCTATACATATTTCTTCACTGATTCATACCGAAAGAATACAACAATTATATCATTTCTAACAAGTAATTATTATTTATTATAATAAACAATATCCAAAATCACAAATCGTACCAAAAACAATATCAAATTCTATACATGTCTAACGTATCTAGTATACCAATTTCAATCAAATTTTATGTGTAACGATCCGAGAGCACCTCCTAGTCGTAACACGGCGTACTCGACCTCTCGGAGGTCTTATAAAAGCCCTTAGCATATCATGAACATTAAAGCATTTGAAAATAGCGGAAAATTTAAAACTTTTCTTACAATCGAAGACTATACAAAATAAGAGAGAGTCTATGACGCTATGTCTCAAACCATCTATAACATTTAGAATAACAACTCTTTCATAACAACTTAGGGACACGGCCCTTACATAATAATTACTAGGGACACGGCCCTTACACAAGTCTAAAGACATAAAACATAAAGACATAATGACATAAGTGTACGAGGTAGGTTCATCGTCGAAACTATGAGGACTCCCCAAGTCTTCATTCCCAAGCTCCTTAGAAACCTAACTTCCAAGCATAAGACATCACATCACCAAACCCTACACTTTGTAAAAATGTAGAAGAAATGTGGGTTAGTACAACACACGTACTAAGTATGGAAGCCATGCAAGTAAAACCATTAAAACATGCTTAAAGGGACATTTAGTTGAAACCATGATTTATGCACTTTTGAACACCATTCTTTAGAAGAGTTGGAGAACATAAGTCATTAAGAACTCACATATAGTTTATCAAACACAAGGGTAACACATCAACAAAGCATAGTCTCCAAACATAGTCCTAATGCATATATCACTCATTACAAGACATAATACTCATGCATAGTCAATATCAAGGTCATTGCATCATAATAGAGTAATCACATAAGTAACCCTAGGTTCTACTTGTGCAATGCATAGGTAGGGTCCATAGTCCTACCTACACTAAGTATTACCTTTGAATCACCATGCTCATACTTATCATACATTAGTCTTATCCATAGGTCATATACATAGTAAGGTGACATTCACAAACATTAGTCCTACCTACCCTAAGTATTACCTTTGAATCACCATGCTCATACTTATCATACATTAGTCTTATCCATAGGTCATATACATAGTAAGGTGACATTCACAAACATTAGTTCATATCAAGAAAAGTCAATCATTAACATAATACAATTAAAGCATGCATTATTCATAATAAGATAGAACAACACTATTAAGGCATAGTTCATACAACATGTTCATATCATACATCTTAGTCATAATTCAAATAGCCCATTTCATAGGTAAACCATCTTCATAATGATCATACATAACATAGCTTTAACATACATAAGTCATAATCAGCATAATCATAAGAGAGTACTACTACAACCATCCCTTAGGATCCCACAAGTTCAATGTGCAAGAGAAGTCTCATACCCTCTCTTACACTATGTAGAAACCCTTAAGAAAGCCCTAGTAAGAGTTCACACCTTTCATACCTTCATTTAACTTTTACATTAGGGAAATATTGCAATAACCGACATAGACCATGAGAGCTACATGGAATCCAGTGTTCTACTCTCATACCGAAAAGAGAGGGTTAACACTTGCCTAAGGTGTAACCATTCGTACATAGTTATCTAGGTGGATCCACTAAGCTAGAGTCCTATGTGGGCACATAGTTAAGGGTCAATGAGATTACTTCTAGAAACCCTAACTTACTAAATGTGGGGGTTTCCATCTCATGAGACAACACATACCGTGAGTAATCCGGACTTGCTAAACGTAAGGAAACCCATGTAGGGAGCCGGACTTACTAAACGTGAGACCCCCATCTCATTTACATGCCCTTTCGGTGCTAAGCATCTAATTCCCTTTTGTAATCA
>JAJOOR010009138.1:0-32715 GCA_036250505.1 Solanum acaule
AAGGAGTTGTTTGTAGCTGCTAGTTTTGCTTAGTTTAGAGTTACTTGCGAGTACCTGTGGTTTTCGGTACTCACCCTTGCTTCTACACAATTGTGTAGATTGACAGCTCTCTCAGATTCGGCTTAGTATTTTCTTTAGCAGATTGAGCTTCGGGACATACTCGAGAGGTAGCGGTTCATTCCAGACGTGCCCTTGAGTTATCCTTACTTTCAGTTTTGTTCTATTCGAGAACTATACTCTGAGACTTGTATATTTTTATTCGAATTCTGTATTTAGAGGTTTGTACATGTGACCACCAAATTCTGGGTAGTGTTGAGTCTTAATTAAAGTCTTCCGCTTATTTATTATCTTTTATTCTCGTATTTCTACTTCTCTATCGTTGTGGTTGGGTTAGGCTGACGTGTCCGGTGGGAAATGGTCACGTGCCATCACATCCGGATTTGGGGTGTGACATTTTTCATCTATATTATTATCGATCAAAGTCTTAAGAAGAATGTATACATTGTATTTTTTACTTCTATGATTTTTTTTGTGTATGTTTTTTCTCTATTAGACTTTTACTTTTGTTTTCTAGGAATGCATGCATTATTGCCGTAAGTTTATATTCTTATTTGGGCTCAATTAAGTCATTTGTGACTTTATTGAAAGTTTGCTAACTATTAACCAAAGTTCAAAAGTTACCGTTTGTTGCTTAAAAAGAATTAATTTGAAACATCAAAATACCTACTTCATTTGGTGTTTTTTGGACATATTATTAAAGATTTATTTGTATTGTTGTATTTTATTACTCATTACATACATGCTTTCATAAAATTTTGGTCATTCTAATATATTTATTAAAATTCACATGGAACACACGTGCGAAGCACGTACCCAGATACTAGTTATTTATATATTATTCATGAATAAAATATAAATATTTTGTTAAATTTTAATTAACTTAAGTCTAACTTTACCATTTTCTCAAGCACAACACTTAAATTTTGGGAAAATATTCAAAATGTCAATATTTTAGCATTTAATCGAACCCCTTAGACACATTTTTAATATTTATTAAAATGTCAATATTTTAGTTTGTTATGTATCTGATTTATGTTTTTTTTTATTTGTTCTAATTGAAAGAATACAATTATTTAATAACAGAAAAGAGAAATTTAGGAGAGAATATTTTTAAAAAGGAACATATCACTTAAAATTCTCATCAGTTAAAAATTCAAAAATAAACGACAGGGCACCCATCCCCCTTGTTCATCAAATTTTCAATATCAATTTTTAAATTTCCATTGATAATACTCAATCTATGTTGAAGTGAATTTGATTAAACAACATTTTTCTATTTGGGAAGAAGATTTTGAAAACGGATATGGAATTTCATTGATAAACGGGTAAAATTACGCCAACAAACAACTTTGGAGAAGGAATTCCCAACTGAAACTTCGATATAATCAGTGAAATACAAAATTGATCAGGTATACATGACCCTATCCGCATAATTACAATATTGTATTCCACAAAAATTGAATACAAAATCATCAATAAATACAGATTCACATTACAAAAAAAGTAAAAATGATTGAGTTATGTATGTATTTTACTTTCATAGTGAAAACTAAAAATTGTATCTAGTGAACATAATTGTATTACATCACTGCCAAATATATTTTTCTTTTATTTGTATTACAAAAATATTACTGATTATATCTCAATATAATCTAATCATTACATATGAATACGGTTTAAGAAAGGATACATGTCACGACCAGAGCCTACACCCTGGACGTAGTCGGCATTCGAGAACCATTGTTGGTCCACAAGCGAACCCTAATCCAGGCTGACTACAAGCAGAAGACTAACTCAAGCATACAAAGCTTAAAAACTGAAAAAAAAATTCATGAAACTCAAATACAAAGCTCTAACTCAAATGAATAACTCTGAATAAAAATAATATATTCAACTCGCCATAAAATAGACAACTTAAGTCTTTAAGAAATTTAATAAGATAAATGAAATAGACTTCTCAAACTCTACTGTCTATCTATGAAGCCTCTAACTGACAAAGATGGAAGTCGGGACAAGATCCACGACATCCTGACAAAACTGAAAGTAAATGGAATTCTCCGGAAGCAAGGAGGATCACCATAGCTAACTCGAACTCCATGTGGTATCAACGAAGCTCCTGTTGATGATCCTGAATATCTGTATCTGCATCATGTAACGATGCAGGCCAAATGGCTCAGTACATTGAATGTACGAGCATGTAAGGGAAATTCTAAAGCATAACATAAGCTTGAACTTGATAAAAAGGAAACATACTTACCTCTTGTCAACTCACTCAACTAAACTCAACTCAAGAATAAGATAATCAATTCAAAGATTAGATACTCAACTCAAAGATATGGCATTCAACTCAAAGGTACTCAACTCAAGATAAAGCAACAATAAAAGATGCGATATATGGAAAGCTTTTCAAACGATAAATAACAACTCAATGTATTGAAGAATACAATAATAACTCAGTTTGTATATAATAAAATATAATACAACTCTGTGTGAGTTTTTCTAACTGGCAACCATCACTATGAGCAATGGGATAATACAACAACGTCTTGCCCACGCTGCCAGAACTGTCGTATAACTTGCCGAGATATAGAACGCCTCAACTAAGTGGATCCACTAGTCTATGCTAAAAATCATTAAGGAATCATCTAAAAAGTATGACCCTTTCTACCCACATTGGCTACATGGTTTATGGAGACTTGAATTATCTGAACTCGTCCCCATATCGGTGCTCAATACTACTCCCAAAAATATACTCAGCTCGTATGTTTAAAAACATAACTCTTTCTGTGGTTTGAGATTATTACTCAAAAACTAGCTTAAAAGCTCTGTTGGAAATCGGTGTTTCCTCTCTTGTTTAAATGTGAAAATATTTTTACTCTTCGAAATACTTAGTTCCCATATAATCTTTTGAAGAAATGAACTTCACTCTTTACTCTTTACTCAACTCAATGCTCAAGTCTTTAAAATAATTTGTAAAAATACTTCTTAAAATAGGGTTCATGCTGAATTATGGACGTGAACGACTCAATTCAAGGTTTTCAATAACCATAGATAGAACTCAATACTCGAAACTCAAGAACTTCAATGATACTACTCATTTCAAGAATGCTCAACTCAGAGGGTTCATGCGGAATTATGAGCATTAACTACTCAACTTAAGGACTCAAAGATACTTCTCATCTCAAGACTACTCGACTTATAGGGTTCATGCGGAGTTATGGGCATGAACTACTCAACTCAAGGACTTCATAAGTAACGTGTAATAGTCCCATGATTAGGAATAAAATCTCAAATGGTTTAGGAACTCAATACTCAAGACTTAGAACTTGAAGATATTACTCCTCTCAAAGATACTCAACTTATGGAGTTCATGCGGAATTTAAGGGCATGAACGACTCGACTCGGGGGTCTACATAAAAACATGGAACTCATGCATACAACTCTTCCCATTCTCATACTTAATTTCTCAAAACATAGTTCAACTCGATAGTTTATCTCAAATGATTCACAATTGAACTCAAAAGCATTCTTGAACTCTACTCTTAACTCTCTCTTGAATGTGAATTATGAATTCAAGAGTTATGGTTCATGATATGAAGGACCTTATGATGATAAAGTAGACTCATGAATACATTCTCCTCATTCTCATACTCACTTGCTTGAGTCTTGAAACAAGTTATTAGAAATTGTAGAAGACTCCTCAAAAAGACTCCAAGGGGCTTTCTCAAAATGTTTGAAATAACTCTCAAGACTTAACTCTTAACTCTACCTTGAATTTGAATTATGAATTCAAGGTTATGATTCATGTTATGAATGATTTCTAGGTGTTTAGAAGTAGTTTAGAATCAAAGGGAAGTAAAGGCCTTTGAAAAAACTCAAACGGGTGAAACGATGAAGAACGGGTGAGGGCAGGCGACCCTGGCGTACTGAGTGGCGTGGGGCACCAGCCCCTAAACTACAGAGAATAATTCTTGGCGTACTGACTGGCGTGGCTCACCATCCATCCCTGGAGTGATGGTGGCGCGTCTCCCCAGGCACTGCCCAGAAAACCCGACGACTTTCTTTGCTTGTTTTCTCACCATAGTTCGCCTAGATTCGAAAGGTTTCTTCTCCAATCACTTGGATTCAATTTATCAACATAAGTACACACTAATATACTCAATACATCCCTCAAAACACTCACTTTCATCTCAAGAAATCATCAAAACCTCAACAAAACAAGATTTATAATGAAACTTCAAGAACACTTATCAAGAACTTAAATCTTTCAATCTCTATGGACGAATTCGAATATGAAAATCATGTTTGGCATGTGGGTGAATGAAACCAACACTATGTAAACTTACATACCTCTTAGGGATCAAACCCATGGCAAAAATCTGCAACAAAACTCAAGAACCTTGACGAACGCCTTGATCATTTACTCTTTTCTCCTCTTTTCTCTTCTTTTCTCTTCTTTTCTCTTCTTGAACTCTCAACTAAAACCCTAGGCGTATATTAGGATTATAAAGCTGAACCTAATAGGATAGACCTTAAAACCTTACTAAAAATCAATTAAATCTGATTGGGTAAGGAAAAGACCAAAATACCCCTTACTATTTTCGGGTAACTTTCCTTAACTGGACAGCCTAATTCAAAAGGGAATATCTCACTCATCCGACCTCGAAACTTAGCAAACTCAGTGGTGTTGGAAATATAATTCAAATACCTTTCATTAGATATCTTTTAGCCCACCTAACTCATCTTGTACTGGGAGTTATGGTCGTTTGAAGTTGACCCAAAACTCATAACTTAAGCATAACTTGAAAATTTTCAGATTTTGCTATTTCCAATTTAGTTCTTTTTGGAACTCAAGGTGCTACATCTAGTGACCTGACCTTAATACTTAAGAAATTTTAAATTCCTCAATAAAATCCTACTCACACCGAAGGATGGTTAGAGTCTTAGCTCAAAAAATTTCCGGGGGTGTTACAATATCTCCCCATTGGGATCATTCATCCTTGAATGACGATTGGACTTGGTATGGAATGGGGTTATTCTTACGAAGGTCTGAGTCTAATGGTACCCTCTCACTATATTCAAGATTAACCCAAATCCTTAGGTTCGGGCTCTATACCTCTCTATAGGGAATCTCATCCCAAGACTATTACTCCTTACCACCACATTCAAGCTTAGTACTCTAACAACTCCATGGACTCCTACTAACCAACTCCTTCAGAGCCAACTAAGGGCTCTCTTTTAACTATTTCTCATAGTAAAACCTCATCCTCCTCTTTTATAACCTTTGATAGAATTATCACACCATCATCATTACGATAAAATTATTAACATTCTCTTTTTAACATCACTTCACTATTAAAAGGACCTCCGAAAGTATATCTCCCATACTCTTTGGAACTCATTACTATCTTACTCTTAAACACTTGACTTGATTTCTCATCTTCTCATCTCCCCCTTAGGTCTAAAGCTGACACTTGAAAGCTATGGACTATTCCATCATATCTAACTGGTCTACATCCTCTTTTACTCTAACACTCGGGAGAAGTTTATCTCATGACTACCGAACTCTCCATAAGCAGGTACCAAGACCACTTTCTAAGGTGTTTCTCTTAATCTCAATTGGGACCTCGTTTGATTACATACCATCTCGGTACACCTCTTAATGCTCTTGTTACTCTTGTGACTTAGCCACACTTCACTGCCCTTATCTAAAGGTTAGGGTCTTTCACTTGTACCACTCATATTCATTGCAACTAACATCTCAAATTCAAGCTTAATGTTCATTACTAAACCCGAATATCAATATGATTGCTCGCCTACTATACTATACCTCATTACTTAATCATTTTTATAACCTTCTGAACATTGTGACCCTCTCAAACATATCATAAGCCTAGTTTAGATCTATCACTTCATGAATACTTTGTGCTTCTATTCAAAACATACACTTGGTCATTACCTACACAATGACATTTCATCACAAGCTCCTTTCTAGCTAAAACATGCTCTACCTCATATGAGTTAAGTTAGGAACTAAGCTGAGAAATAAAAGGAAGGGAAATGAATTATATTAGGATACACTTTATTTTCTATATAATTAACATATTGACATTTTTAATAATTATTTTAAAGTGTAGATGTTTTTAATAATTATGTTAGTTATTTTGATTAGTTAGCTAATTTTAGGAAAGCGGAACTATTACAATCCTAAGTCCAAGTCCATCAAAATCCATTACTTTAGTCTTTACCTATCTAACCTCACATAAGATAGTCACACTTTCTCTTACTTGAATCACTTTGTTCGTGTAATAATAACTCTAGTATTGTTTAATTGTTTAAATGAACTGACAATAGATTTCCTATGGGTTCATCTAATAGGTGTTTGTGTTTATCGAGATACGTATTTCCTCAAAAAAATTATTACTTTCAAATAAAAAAATCAGAAAAGTTGCACCAAACCGAGCCAAATCGACATTAACCAAACCAGCAGTTATTTTGTTTGTTTGGTTTGGTTTGATTTTAGAAACTTAAAAAACCGATTAGATAGGTTTGGTTTTGAGATTTAACCAATAACCGATCAAAACCGAATCACAAACACCCCTAGTAGTGATTTTTAATTTGTGGAATGGTTTTTAAATTTATTTTACTTGATATTTTTAATTATAATTAAATTACTATGTTAATATCATATTAATATTTAATTTATATTTTATTTATCTATATATAACATTGATTCAAAATTTAAATATGTAGATATTAATTTAATAAAAGTAAAATATTAATTTAATACTTTATAATAGATATTTAAAATAATTTTCTCTCTATAAAATAATCTTAATATTAAAAGTGTGTTGATACTTGTCCTTTTTCGTAATTTGAGTCTCAGAAGCACTTTTTAAAAATGATTAGTCAAACACAATCAACTTCAAAAGCACTTTTCAAATGAATTAACCAAACACAAATTATTATTTTTTAAAGCATTTTTTCTAAAAAGTCATTTTAGAAAAAGCGTTTCTAAAAATAAGTTATGTTTAGCAGTAATGTCAAACAAGCTCTAAGAGTAAAATGGTAATCTAATTTTTCATCTTTGAAGCTTCCCATTTTTAATAATATATGATATGATGATTAACACATAAGAGAGGGCTCACATATGACTTATCATGTGCTTGAGCGAGTCCGGAACCTAAATAAACCACAAAAAAGATAAAAGTGACCAAAATAAGCCACTACTCTAGTAAGTAACCAAACTAGGCTTAGTGGAGGAAAATATTCTGTTTTATGCAATATTCCAAAGGTTATAGTTAGTCTCATAATGTGTATATTTTATAATATAACAGAATTATTTTTTACACCTTGTATAACAGAACTATTTCTTACACTTTGTACAGTGTAAGTTTTTCTTACACTTTGTAAAGTGGAACTTTTTCTTGCACTTTATAAAGTGGAAGAAAATCTTACATTTTATAAAAAGTTACTTTACCTTTTCACTTTCTTCTTCTCCCCTTTCACTTTCATGGCTTCCAAACGTTTTTTCACTTTGAAGATTAAAATTTGATGGTTCCAATCCGACAACTGAAGCGGCCCCACACTAAAAAATCAAAATCTTGAAAGATTGGAGTAGCACAGCCCGACAACACAACAATCCGACCCTACAAATTATATAAATTAGGTTTTTTTTTTCATCTCATATTTTCTTTACTTTGAAATGATGTTGTAATTTATTCAAAATTTCAGCAAGTCTTATACAATGTGCATTCAATTACTAAATATTGAGTTAGAAAAAAAGAGTCTTTAATTCGAAAGAAACAAAAGAAATTACAATGTTGGATTGATATTGCAAAAATAGTATTTCGGTACTGCAAAATTACACATTTCCATCTCATGTTTTTTTATATTTAATAATTGAGAGTCCTTACGGTTACATCATGTGGAGTTCGGAACCTAAATAAGGTCATTATATTCTTTCCAAGCTATATCATAATGTCTTAAAGTGACTATATGTTTTTTCCCCATGGAAAATATTGCATAAAGATTGATAATGGCAGCAAATAGGTAGAGGCTAAAAATGAACCATCTATTGGAACAATTCAGGGATGAAGAATGAGATATTGAAGCTAAGATAATACCTTGAACACAAAATAATAGTTTGCAAGCTGAAAAATAGTGTTTTGAAGATTTTGAAGTCGTTCTTTATATTTGTCAACAAATTTTTCCATTGCTTCTAACATAGATTGCCTTCTTGCATTATTTTCAATTGTATTTGGTGCTTGTCTTCGAGCTTGATTAGTAGCTTCTCTTGAATTTCTTCCCCTAGCAATATGATCCATTGTGTTGAAATGAAAAAAAAAAAATTGTATTGAAATGAAGTGTTATATCATATAGTATATATAACAGGGAGACTAGTACTTTTGGTTCCTCAATATACATATATAGTAGGGAGACTAGTACTTTTGTGTAACACTCCAGAAAATGATAGGGTAAACTAGAGCCTAAACGTGAGGATGAACGTCAAGAATGAGGGTTATAAGAGTCAAGGCCAAAGGGGCAAGTGCTAAGGCAAAAGGGGCCAAGCCAAATCCAAAGGCCAAGGCTTGCCCCTAGCTTGGAGCTACTGCCCCACCTTCACGAGTGGGACCACAGGTCGTGGTCCACACCACGGCTCGTGAAGGCAGCTCGTGGTCATGCCTTGGCCATGCTAAAGTGGCCACCCATTTGCCTACCCAATGCCTCAACTTCATGAGAGGGACCACGGCTCGTGGAGCCCTTCGTGAAGAAGCCTTAGGCATTGAGCTAAGGCCCCCCAAGTAGCATAACTACTGCCTCAACTTCACGGAAGGGACCACGGCTCGTGGTCTTGACCATGGCTTGTGAAGCCCTTCGTGAAAAAGACTTAGGCAATGTGGCTTGTGGCACCAAGTGCCTAGCTACTGCACAACCTTTACGAGGGGGACCACGGATCGTGGTCCTCACCATGACTCATGAAGGGGCTCGTGAGGCTTGGACAGGTTCTTTAAGTGAGGTTCAATTAAGTCTTTTCCTATTTAAGTCCAATTAAAGTGAGGTCATTTTGGGTATTTTTAGGGGTACTATATAAGTTGTTTTTAAGCCAAATTCACCCAATTGAAGTCATTAATTCACAACACCCAAATAATTCCCAAAATCCTCTCCCTCACAATATTTCTCTCACTAGAAATTCTCCATTAAAGAAGAACAAGAACTTGAAGACTAGGGCTCAAGATCTCATCTTCCTTACTCAAATTCGTGGGGAAATCTCCAATCAAGGTATGGTAGTCTTGATTCATGGAAAACTTTCTTCCATGAAGCCCTTAAACTTTCAATTTCAAATTGGTAGATTCTTCAAAACCTAGGGTTTCCAATCTAGTCATGGGTTCTTCCTAAAAATGATTTCAATGAGTTAATTGTCTTATATTATGATTGAATTGTTGTTTAATGGTAATTTTTATAGTGAAGTGCCCCATGAACCCATGAATTTTCCTATGACCCCAATTTTATGAATTGTGATGGGTGTATTGATGCAAGATGAATACTATGAATTATGTCTATGGTATTTTAGTTATTGAATCTTGTTTTATCCATGCCTAATGTAGTATTTCTAGGTGTGATTGTGAGACATGATTCATGACCCTTGAAGGGTAAATTATAAAGGTTTGTACATGTTGATGAAAGTTGTGTATGAACTTATGATTCACTTAGAAAGTGAAGATCCTATGACTAATGTGTAAATCGTGGTATTGTTGAAAGATCATTCTCCCCTTACCCTTACACATGACTATGTATGAATTGTCTAGGATGATGATAATGTTGTTGTGTTGATTGAAAGGTTATTCTCATGACACACTATGAACATAATGTGAAAGGTTTACTCACATGTTAATGACGATTCTAAGGTTGAAAGTTCATTCTCACCCAATTGAATCTATGAGCTATTTTATGAGTTGTATTGAATGAAGGGCAAGATATTCTTTCACACATGTAAATGCAATTCAAGACTAATTATGTATAATTTGAGAAATAATGCTTAGCACAGAGTGGATATGGAAAATGAGGTAGAGGCCCTCCTGTCAATACAATAGGCCGGGTCATCGAAATTATTCTCATGAGATGGAAGCTCATCCGCTAATACAACAGGTCGGAGAAGCAATCTCCATATCCCATAACTATGTGCCCACATAGGTCTTTAGCTAGTGGATCCACCTAAAAGCTAATACATTTAGTTCTACCTTAGGCAAGTAGGACACCTTCTTTCGGTGTGGGGTTACACGACACCGGATTCCATGTATCTCACATGGTCTAGTCGGTTATGGCTAATTTTCCCTACATGAAAATATAATGAATATGACACGAATTATACTTATGACTCCTTGATGAGTTTTACTTAGTAGGAGTGGGGGTATGGGACTTCACTTTTACATTGCACAAGTAGACTTTGAAAGGGTTATGGGATGGTTTCTTATGCTATGATAAGATATGAATGTATGCATGTATGTTGAATGGATTGTTGCTATGGATGACTTTCTTTATGTGCAAGTTAAGGAACATGACTATTTACTTGTCTATGAGTATTGACTATGATGAGGTTTATGTATGTTATGTATGACTAGGGTGGCCTCAAAGGAGTTCTTAGTATGGTTGGTATTATGGGATGCCAATCATACATTTCACAAGTACAACTTAAGGTTACTAAAAAGATGGTTCTATTATGTCATAATGTTTTCACATGATAAATGTGCTTATGACTTGTGTTTTACATTAAAAGTGCATGGTGATTCTCAAACTTGGCAAATGCATACTTTTGAACAAAAATGTCCTTTTTATCATATTTCAAGGATTTTTATGCATGCTTCCATACTTAGTACATATTTGTGCTAACCCTTATTTCTTCTACATTTTTGAAAAGTGTAGGTTCCGACTAGGTGAAGTCTACTTCCTTTCTTGACAAAGGCTTGGATTGCTTATCTCCAAGACTTGTGGTGAGTCCTCATGGTTCAAGGACAAGATGTCATTCACTTCTAGTTTTTTTTCTTATAGACTACTTTTGAGACTTTTGATTGTAAAGGGGTGTGACCCTATTGATATTCTATTGTAGTAGATGGTTAATGAGACAATGTCTAGACTTCGCTTTTGTTTTTAATAAAAAGACTTTGATTGTAAAATTTGAAATTACGCATCATTTCTATTTCCTATGTTTATGTATGCTAAGGGCTTGTATGAGACCCCTTCCGGGTCAAGTACGCCGTGTTGCATTGATGGGTACCCTTGGGTCGTGACATTTGGTCCCTCAATATTTCATAAATTTTAATTTTGATCCTTGCGATATATGACTCAACATATTTAACCTTTGATCCTTTTAGGTTGGAAATATGTTATGCCCAGAATTTTTTTAGAGATAGCAGGGTTAAAGTCGGTGTAAATTCTATTTTTTCCTAAACCCCACTTGTTATTACACTCGATATGTTGTTGTTGTATTAACCTAAAATATGGAATAATAAATATAAGTTTAACATAACACATTGATAACTGAATGGTGGAGTGGTTAATAATTCTGAATCTTTCTTACACAATAAGCACTAAAATTGAAATTTATCAATTTTTTTGGGATTCAATTCCTCTCCATGGGGAAAAAACATATAGTCATCCCTCAATTGTTCCAATAGATGGTTCCATCTCTTTCTCTTTAGGTATCTGTTTCTTTTGGTTCTTTTATTATTTTATTTTATTTTCTTGTGGTTGACTCGACAAATAACACATTGAATTGAATTGCTCAAGTTAGAGATTCTTTAACTCTCGTACAATTATTTGATTGAAGATAGTTCACGGTTTAATTTGTCAAGATATCATTATATCAAACGAATTAATCAAATTTTTCTTACAGCATATAATGGAGCGTGCTGTGAATCCTTGACCGATTGATCGTACACTTCTTCTCTCAACATGAGCATAAATCAGAATTGTTATGGAAAGGTGAGATATCATTTAGTAGCCTTATGACTTATGAGGACGGTGCACATGAATGATGCCTAGAATTTATTTCGTTTGCACCGACCTCATGGACGTGTTGAGGAGATCTTACGTACGTTCAGACTGTATGAAGTAGTTTTTGTGGGCAGGATGCAATATGACCGTGCCCTTGTTACAACTATGGTTGAGCGTTGGAGGCCAGAGACTCATTGCTTCCACTTACCTTTTGGTGAGGTCACGATTACATTGCAGGATGTGCAGGTCTTGTTTGGTTTGCACATCGATGGTGATGATGTGTACATGCAGGATGTTGCATGGAGGATTCGTCCATGTCGTACTTTATTAGAGAAACTCACAGGATGCGCCATAGCACCTACTGATATGGATGGTGCGAGTCAGGTGAGGATACATAGCTTTACCGGCTACTTGCGAGATCAGTTACAAGTAGATTCGATAGGAGATGCTACTCCAGTGGAGCGGGTTAAGAAGATTGCTAGACTTTACATTTTTGTTATATTGGGGGGAATCTTATTTCCGAACACGTCGGGGAACCTTATTAGCTTACAATACTTGGCGTTCCTAGATCCCATCCACGATGTAGGTAAGTACAGTTGCGGCAGTGCAGTGTTGGCCTACTTGTACCGTGCACTTTGTCGGGCATCTATCGATAATATGGTTAACATTTGCGGATTTATTCCTCTCCTTCAGGTAACTTTACTAAAGTTTTAAAATACATTCAAATACAAAGAATCTTTAACATTACATCGTACAAGAATATTTTTTCTATATTCAATTTTTTAAAATACTTAAATTACATACAAATAATTTTTAAAAACAATATTTTATATATATATATATAATTGTTAATTTTTTTTGTTAATGATGATAGTTTAATTATTTTGTTGGTCACATTAAAGTTTGGTGTTGGGAGAAGATCTTGCCTGTACAACCATCAGCTCCTCCGCCGCATGATGGTGACACATTACTTCCATATGCTAGACGTTGGACGCGTGGAATTGATAGGGATACTGAGTCACATCATGTTCTTATCTCGATTAAAGACCAGCTAGATCGCATGATGGAGGATCAGGTACATCAAATAATTTTTGCAACTCTTTACTAGTTTTTTTTTTAAATATATAAACTACATATAAACGTAAATTATATAAAGTAAATCAATAATAATTTTATTTGTATACTAAGTAGTTAATGTTAATTTTATCTAATTGTTATATTTTAAAATAGTTTCGATGGACACCGTATAATGAGATTTTACATACACTGCCTCGTTGTTGTACGATCGATGAGACTTTATGGATGGCATGCGTGCCTATTATTTGCCTAGATATTGTTGAGGTGCACACGCCTAATAGAGTGATGCGTCAGTTTGGTCGTCCCCAACATGTACCTGTGATTCCTAGTTGGGGAACCAACCACCACGTGCATGATCAGCATAGGAGGCTTGGACCGGAGGTTCTTGAAATGTTGGTTAAATATTTTCATGATTGGGGTAATCGACATCAGAGTTTAGCGGTTGGTAGATGATGGTACTAGCGAGGCAAGGTATAAATTGGGTACATGTGGTATGGAAAGTTGCTTATAGGTAAGCCTGCATTAGAGTTGTTGTACCGTCAGGCTTTGATTCCGCTATTACTAGCATTGCAATAGAAGGTTGCTTATAGGTAAGCCTGCATTGGATGATATGTCTCAAACACCCGGAAGAAAAAAGATTGTTACAAGAATTGTAAAGAATGTGAACATAAAGGATCTTCCGGCCAAGAAGAGGAAGAGGGACAATGAAAATGAGGATGGATATACGGGACTTAGGCCGCGCGATATTCTACGTATTTCAAGAAAAGGTTGTGGAACATAATATTATTATTTTTGTGTATGTATTTTTTTTTTTGAGGAAAAGTGAACGTAAAAATTCATGTATGTTCATATTTTTGTGTATACTTTTATTATTTTTGTGTATGTATTTTTTTAAAAACATGACTCGAGGATGACCAAAAATACAAATAAAAAGTTGCATATAAATTAATACAAAAATAAATTAACACAGTTAAACATCTTTCTTTAACTACTACCACCATATGATGCGTTTCGAGCTCGTGATGGACAATTGCGCCTATCATGGCCTATTTGTTTGCACGTTGAGCACTTGTGAGTGAGTGTACTTGCGGGAACATCCATTTCATTATGTATACGAGTGGTTTTATTTACGCCCACTTTTTGTAAATATTTTTTATTTGCTATCATAATAAAGGGACTATCGGGCCAATACTTTTCACTGCCGAGTGGATTGAATTATCCAGAGTACTAGGCTTTTTTGTAGTTACGCACGCTGAATTCTGGTGCCATATGCTCCCATGTTTGATACCCAATTTGGTCAAATCCCTTTATTGCATGAGAACATGGAATGTGGTATGGTTTCTATTTACCATATTGACATATTCCTTGCGATGCATTTACAATGTGCTTATTACCACCACGGCCATGATGCATATGTGTCTGCACCTCAAATATGTTTTCCCTTTGTTGGTGATAGTTGATGAGTGTGTGATGCTGTGACTTTTTTCGGTTATCCTAAAAAATCTTGAATGGTTTAGGCATTCATTGTTGCTTTTGTTGTACTAGCTAATTGGCAAATTTTGATCTTGTAACAAATCGGTTCACAATCTGATTGTAAGTGAGTCTCACCATTGCAATAACTGGTAGTCCCCTGGCTGACTTAAGCAGACCATTGAATGACTTAGAACTATTTGTTGTCAGCATGCCCCATCTCCTACCTCCATCCTTGTGCAATGTCCATTTGTCAAGATCGTTCTTCATTAACCACACATACGCTTCCGCATTAATCTCCTTGATCATCTCCATTTTTTCCAAAAAACTTTTCTCCTGACAGTGATTTGCAGCTTCCCATAAAAGGTTGTTCAAAGTGACATTTTCAAATTGTTTTTGAAAATTGGCCTTCAAATGTCTTAAACAAAAATG
The DNA here is from genome assembly GCA_036250505.1 of Solanum acaule. NCBI lineage: Eukaryota > Viridiplantae > Streptophyta > Magnoliopsida > Solanales > Solanaceae > Solanum > Solanum acaule. The sequence continues at coordinate 15,034 of JAJOOR010009138.1, forward strand.
ATGAAACCCAAATGGGCCCTCCCAATTTGGAGAATTATACATGGATGAGAGTATTCCGTGATGTCTATCTGATATCAAAGCTACACCTCTACAACCCTTGACAACGTGCAAGTGTAGATGATCCAAAAATAAAGTTCATGTCTCCATGCTCTCATTCGCAACTATTGCAAATGTCAAAGGTAATATTGAGTCGTTACCATCCGTTGCAATCGCAATCAACAACTTGATATCATATTTTTCATAGACATGTGTTCCGTCAATCGATATAACAGGATGACAAAACACAAACCCATCAATGTATGCATGGTTTAAAAGTTCAGAACATATAGTTGAATACATCTTCAATGACATCGACACGCCGCTCTGGTTTCCAATCAACTATTGTTCCAGGATTGAAGTGTTTCATAGCTTCCATGAACCTCGACAACTCGGCAAAAGAACCCTCCCAAGTACCATAGACTTTTTCAAAAGCACACTTGCGACCAAGATAGGTTTTTCTCCTGCTTGTCGAAATGTCATATGCTTTAAGAATGGTTGTTTGACAGTTTTTGATGAAAAATCTAAAAAATAAAAACAATATTAATTATCAAATAAAAAGGTATACGTTGTGATGTATATTCATCATGTGTATCGCCAAAGATATCTGGACCATCTGGGAGATGATCAAGATAAGGAATTTCATGATTACAAAAAGGACTCATGGACATTGGTATTGGTGACCGATTGGGCATAAAAAAATCATCATCACTAGATGATGCCTCAAATGAAACATTATCTCCTGATTCCTAAGCATTAGGCAAATCATCACTATCACTAGCTGAAGGTGAGTCGTAATTTGGAAGGTCACGATCATCGATATTCACAGGATCAATGGGCTCATCTTGTGTGATATTTTCCCTATATGTGTAAAAAAGTATAAATATTTGCCTCATGCAATTAACTTAAATAAAAAAAAATTAAGTGTTGGACATACCGATAATCATCTGCATCAAAAGTAGGCGAGACATGAAAAATTGAGAATGTCCCGGCATTTTCCGTCTGTAGACATTGAAATTTTGTGGAACTCTACAAGACGTGTTCAATTCGAATTGAGACTCTAGAATGAGTGTTCAGTTTCAATTAGAATTCTTGGAAGCTACTCAACCCTAAACCCAAGTTCATGCCTATATAAAAAAAAAAAATTCTCTTAAAAGGCATCTCAAAAATTCCATAAAGAGATCGAAATCTCGAATATTCTGCAAATTGATGGAATGTTCATATAGAGGTCAAATCTAAATCATCTTAGTTCGAGAAATACGCCACTAACGGTCCTCGAATCATGGATAAATCTCAGGAGAGTAGAATCAATGGAGGAACAAAATTGTACCCGCATTGATTTATCAATAAAATTCACGTTTCTTCAGATTTTTTTGTGTGGTTTATTTATTTTCCGTATATTTAAAAAATTGTTGCAAACAAATTGGCACGCCCAGTGGGACCAAATTTGCCTTTCATCTCTTCTCTCATAAATCAAATCTGAAAATCTGAAGTTGCAAAGGTGGAAGAATGAGTACTTCAAGCCTCGTCTTTTAGTTTCATCGAGTCTACACTCCGACAAGCCTTGACATGGGGCATTTGTAGACATTGAATTTTTGTGGGACTCTACAGACGTATTCAATTCGAATTAAGACTCTAGAAGGTGTGTTTAGTTTCAATTAGAATTCTTAGAGGCTACTCAACCCTAAACCCTAGTTTATGCCTATATAAAGGGTACTGAATTCTCTTAAAAGGCATCTAAAAAATTTCATAAAGAGATCGAGATCTCGATATATTCCACAAAAATCATGGAATATTCATATAGAGGTCAAATTTAAATCATCCTAGTTCGAGAAATACACCACCAACGGCCCTCGAATCATGGATAAATCTCATGAGAGTAGAATCAAGGGAGGAACAGAATTGTATTCGCATTGATGAATAAAATATTATGCTTCTTCAGATTTTATTTGTGTGGTTTATTTATTTTCCATATATTTAAAATTTGTTGCAAACAAATTAATTTCGTCAAGTCCCTTGATTAAACTCTCATCTCTTCTCAACTTTTCAAGGTTTTGTTGGGCTTCTAGCCTCTTTTTGTCAAGTGCTTCTAACTCAGCAAGACGCAGTCGAGCATTTTCTTCTTCAGTGATCCCTTATTGAATAGCAAGTCTTAAGGAAGGTAATTGACGCTCAAGTGATAGGACTGCTTCCACACCAAAAGCGAGTGAATATGGTGTTGCTTGAGTTGGAGTACGGTACGTCATCCTATATGCCCACAAAGCTTCTTCCATTCTTTCATGCCAATCCCGTTTGGACTTGGAGACAACTTTCTTCAGGAGGTTGCATAAAGTCTTATTGAATGCTTCAGCGAGACTATTGGCGGCACCATGATACATAGACGATTTACGCTGCTTGAAATCAAAGAGATCAAAATTTTGTTCATTAACTTGTTATCAAATGGCTTGCCATTGTATGTTATTATGTAGCGAGGGATGCCAAAGCGATAGATGATATTCACTCAAATAAAATTTGCAACATTCTCTGCTAGATTTGAGATGAACCTCCTCAAGTAGGTTAGTTTTCCTTGGAGACTTTTTAACTCATGAATATTTCGAAGCTCAGGCATTTTCGATATTGCATCAACTTTGGCTTGATCTATTTCAATTCCTCGATGTCTCACAATAAAGCCAAGGAACTTTCCAGAAGTAACTCCGAAGGCACACTTCAATGGATTCATCATTTGAAGAAACTCAAACACCATTCTTAAGTCCTTCAAATGATCACTCCTCTTTCTCGACTTTACCACTAGGTCATCCACATAACATTCAACATTTTTATGGAGCAAGTCATCAATTATATTTTGCATAGTCCTTTGATATGTAGCACCAGCATTCTTCAAACCGAAAGGCATCACTTTGTAGCAATAAATACCTTTAGGCATGCGAAATGCGGTGAGTTCTTCATCCTTTGGTGCCATGTGGATTTGATTATAGCCAGAAGAACCGTCTATGAATGACATCGCCTCATAACCAGTGGTGGCATCAATCATTAGCTCAAGAATGGGAAGATGGAACTCACATTTAGGACATGCATTATTGAGATCCCTGAAGTCAACACAAACTCATATTTGGCCATTCTTCTTCCTTACATGAACAATACTTGAAATCCATGTAGGATATTTAACTTCACGAATTAATCCTGCCACAATGAGTTTGTTGACTTCATTCTCTATCAATGGAACCAAGTCTGGCCTAAAACGTCTTTGGGCTTCCTTAACAGGACGAGCACCATTTTTTACTGCCAACTGATGGACTACTACTTTAGGATTCAAGCCAGACATTTCTTTATAACTTCAAGCAAAGACATCCCTATATTCTTTGAGTATATTCATATAACCGATTTCTTCATTAACTTCTAGAAAGGCACTCAAGTAAGTAGGCATTGGGTCTTCATCAGTGCCAAGGTTAACTTCCTTTAAGGGATCTATTGTGGTCTTCACTCCTTCTTCAAGTTCTGGTGGAGCATCTCCAGCATCTTCCTCTTCTAGAGGGTCATTGTCATTGACAGATATATGAAAACACTAGACAATATCTTCTAACTCTTCATCAATCTTCATTTGAGGCAAAGAATCGTGCTCATTCTGGATTGCAACATGATATGAGGAGCCTACACTTTCTTCATCTTCGTCGCGCTCCTTGGTGTAAACCACAGTATGAGCCTTTGCCTTGAGTTCCTTTTTACACGAAACCACAAGTTCCACTCGTCGCCTCATTCTAGAAGGAATCAAACTTTTGAAATCCTTTTGGATCATAGATGAAGCCAGTGTTGTCACTTTTAGATAACTTCCCCGATGCTTGTTGTTTTTCTTCTTCAATGGACCTAATCGCTCAAACACAGAAGTTCTTGCAGTCGATTCTCCAAGTCGATCAAAGACGGAAGGCTTTTTATTAGGAGTAGTGACATCATTTTCAAAAGTTATATGAGTATTGCTTGCTCTGCTTATAGAGATGTAAACTGGCGGTGGTAGGTTATAGCCTAGGCCTTCACGTGCTTGCCTGGTTTTATCAACTGATGGGAGTTTCCCTAACATTGATGGCTCATTAAGGTTATATTCGGCCTTCGCAAATAACTTGTAAGCATTAGGATCAAAACCTTCTCCCGTGCGTTTTATAGGGAGTGCCACATCTTGCACTTGGTTTTAAGCGATTGTCTTTCCTGGCAGCTTTGAAGGCAAGTTTATTGCATCAATTCGTCTGATAGGAAGAGTTAGTCCTCTTAATGCATCTTCTTGAAGGGTAGATGATTTGACTTCTTCTTTCTTTACTTTTGGAACATAGCGAAGTCCAGAAGTCAGATTCTTCTTTGAAGACATGGTCTTCCCTTCATTGAGATTGGGACAAAGTTCTTTAGTTTCACCTTTTGCCTTTCTGAAAGCCGTATCGATTATTTTGCTTATGATCTTGTCAGACTTGGTTGATTTGACTTCATGAGATTTTGTCCCTTTAACAACATAACTCTTCATATAGAATTTTGCATCGGCAAAGTGCGTCTCAACTTCGGTGAAAGGATTATCATCTGCAACTATCTTCCTTTCAATCCCGTCTTCAAGATACTTCAAACACTGATAGTAAGAAGATGAGACAATTTTATTCTCGTGTACCCAAGGCCTGCCAAGTAATATATTGTATGAAGTCTTTGCATTGATCACGTGCATCCATGCGCTTGATCGCAAATATTTCATGTGGATTTGTAATTTAATGGAGCCTATGGACCTCTGTCCTCCTTGATTAAATCCTTGTATCAACAAATGACTTTCACTAAGTTTTTCGGTCGTGATGCCGAGTTCCTTCAATGTGTGGATAGGCAGAATGTTGACTCCAGATCCTTCATCTATCAAGATTCTATTTATCTTCTTCTCTAGCACCTGACCAACCATATACAAAGGACGATTGTGTAGTGTTTCACCAAATAGAAGATCATTATTTGTGAATGTGATTTTTGTATCACATGTATGTGCTTCTTGGGAAGAAGATTCAATAGGCTTTTCAGAAGATGAAAGAGACATCATTGACGAGATTTCTGTTGTTGCTTTTTCTTCGCCACTAGGAAACACTTTTGGTGAGGATTCTCTCGTTGTTCCTTCTTTGTCAGTTGGAGACACCTTCATTGTTTCTTCTTTATCAACATTAAAACATGATGCCTCGATATTTTCTTAAGTAGACTTTGTGCGCAACCAACTTGGTAAGAATTCCTCTAGAGTTACAGGATGTCGGGGTTTTTGGTAGTGATGCACTTCTACCTTTGCCTTCTTTGGGCGTTTTATTGATTTCTGCTTCACCAGTTTCTTCTCCATCTTCTTTCTAATCGGTTGCTCATATGATTCTTTTCGTAAGCTTGACTTGTTGCATCTTCGCCTAGTCATAAGAATCCAACCTTCATCACCATTTATATCAACTTGAGATTTTTCTAGCTCCAATGACTCTTCTTCATGCTTTTCAGTGATACATATTTGGACCGGATCGAGCGAGCCGAATGTGATGGAGATTTGATTAGAACTAGCTTTCTCATCATAAAGGTCAATCTTCTTTTCTCTAACCAATCGCATCACTCTATCCTTGAAGACAAAACATTTTTCAAGAGGATGACTCACAAGTCTATGATACTTGCAATAATTTGGGTCATCAGATTTTCCAGCTTCATCAGGCCGCTTCATCTCTGGCAACTCAATGAGCTTTAATTTAAACAACTCATCAAAATTATCAGAAATGTCAGAATCCAAGAAGGGGTATTCCTTTTCTTGAATTTCCCTTAGGATCGATTTTTGGTCTGAACGCGCTTGGAAATTCGTTCTCACACTTTGCTTCTTCCCTTCATTCGTAGTGAACTTCACAGGCGACACATTAACATTCATTTACTCTTTGTTGTCGTTCTTGGGCACAAATTTGCTCCATATTTTAAGTTCATGCTTGTCTCTTCCTTTGCGAGGGTCATAGACAAACATCATATCCTTTACGGCAGAGGACATGCTCAACTCCATATCATCAACGCGAGTAGTTAGATCTTCAAAGGATTTTGGTTTTATTCCCTGTAAGATATAAAGAAGCTCTCAGTGCATCCCTTGGATACACATTTCTATTGCAGAAGCTTCACTAAGCCTATCCTTGCAATTCAGGCTCGCGTTCCTCCATCGATTTATGAAGTCTATGGCTGGTTCATCCTTCCTTTGGTGAGTATTCGTAAGTTCTACCATACTCACAGTACGCCTCGTGCTATAGAATCGATTGACAAACTCGTGCTCCAGTTGCTCCCAACTATCAGTAGAATTGGGCTCAAGATCCGTGTACCAATCAAAGGCATTTCCTTTTAGAAACCGGACAAACTGCTTGACAAGATAGTCTCCATATGTTCCAACATTATTACATGTCTCCACAAAGTGTGCAACATGTTGCTTCAGATTTCCTCTACCCTCAAATTGTTGAAATTTGGGAGGTTGATAACCAGCAGGCATTTTTAAGTTATCAATTCTTGCGGTGTATGGCTTGGCATACATATGAGAAGACTTGGTGGAGACTTCATACTTATCTTTGATAGTGCCTTCAATGAACTCCTTCAAGCGATAGAGTGGGATCATTCCTTCAGAAGAAACTGACATCTCATTAACAAGCGGTGCTTTCTTCGTAGGATCTCCAATCTCTTAAACTTCAACACATTTTCTGGGCGCATGACTCGCTTCTCCATCTAAAAGTCCTTCCATTCGATCCATCAACTTATTGATTCTAGACTCTTGGTGTTGTACATGCTTTGTCAATCCTTCAACCAACTTCGTCAGATTTGCGAGTTGTTCCTCAGAGGAAGAAACAACAGCCACCATTGTTTGCATGATCATTGGAGATGTAGGAAAGTAGCATGGATTGTCGCGTAAGTTGATCTTCAGCGGACTCACATTACGCGATGCACGTGTAGGTGACTTTATTCGTTAAATCACAGCTCTTCTTTGTGGTAGAGTTCTTGGAACCAGATTGCTCAAGGAGAGCCAATGTCCTCTTGATTTTTTCAGTAACACTGCTTCCTCCTTCTAAAGCGTTTGCGGATGAACTTGATATTTTTGGAGTCGTAGACCCAAAAGCTGGAGTTGATGTGGATGACACTTGAAGTGTTTGTTGTCCTAGTGTAGCAGCCTTGCTTCTCGTAACAGCTCCGAAACTTCCAAAGGTAACACCCAAAATGCCTTCAACTTCAGTAGAGAACTTGGAGCTAGTGGCCTTAGAGGCAGTTGATCGAGAGTTATTCTTCATGGAAGTCATCTCGATATTCTTTGATGCTTGAAAAGTTGAGATGAGAGGTAGAGATTGTCCCACTGGGCGTGCCAGAATTTGTAGACAATAAAATTTGGTGGGACTCTACAAGACGTATTCAATTTGAATTGAGACTCTAGAAGGTGTGTTCAGTTTCAATTAGAATTCTTAGAGGCTACTCAACCCTAAACCCTAGTTTATGCCTGTATAAAGGGTACTGAATTCTCTTAAAAGGCACCTCGAAAATTTCATAAAGAGATCGAGATCTCGATATATTCCACAAAAGTCATGGAATATTCATATAGATGTCAAATTTAAATCATCCTAGTTCAAGAAATACACCACTAACGGCCCTCGAATAATGGATAAATCTTATGAGAGTAGGATCAAGGGAGGAACAGAATTATACTCGCATTGATGAATAAAATATTATGCTTCTTCAGATTTTGTTTGTGTGGTTTATTTAATTTCCATATATTTAAAATTTGTTGCAAACAAATTGGCACGCCCAGTGGGACAAAATCTCCCCTTCATTTCTTCTCTCATAAATCAAATCTGACAATCTGAAGCTACAAAGGTGGAAGAATGAGTACTTCAAGCCTCGTCTTTGACTTTCATCGAGTCTACACTCTGACAAGCCTTGAAGCAAGGGGCATTTGTAGACATTGAAATTTTGTGGAACTCTACAAGACGTGTTCAATTCGAATTGAGACTCTAGAAGGTGTGTTCAGTTTCAATTAGAATTCTTGGAGGCTACTCAACCCTAAACCCTAGTTCATGCCTATATAAAGAAAACTAAATTCTCTTAAAAGACATCTCAAAAATTCCATAAAGAGATCGAAATCTCGAAAATTTCGTAAAGAGATCGAAATCTCGAATATTCCGCAAATTGATAGAATATTCATATAGAGGTCAAATCTAAATCATCTTAGTTCGAGAAATACGCCACTAACGGTCCTCGAATCATGGATAAATCTCAGGAGAGTAGAATCAAGGGAGGAACAGAACGTACCTGCATTGATTTATCAATAAAATTCACGTTTCTTCAGATTTTATTTGTGTGGTTTATTTATTTTCCATATATTTAAAATTTTGTTTTAAACACCGTCATTTCAAAGTGTGAGGACTGACCAAAATAATTATCTACTCCAAACTTGGAGCAATATTCCTCTCTTGCTAAGGTAAATCGATACAAAATATAATAATAATAATAATAATAATAAGAATAAGAATAATAAATCATATAAATTAATAAATAATTGACAAAATCAACAAATAATAATCGAAATATAACTATTGAGCATTACCGGTCACTTTCATTGATAGTTTCGTTCAAATCAAAATCATATCGACCGGTAAGAATAATTTGATAACGAGTCATGTTAGGAAAATCAGTAGATTGAGTTATCGGAAATCCATCAACACTATTATAATTTTCTAATCGGGGATGGACATCGACCGATAAAGGAGAACGTTGTTGACTAGTCTTAGGCTCTTTCCTAACATAGATTTCAAGTATTGTTAACTTGATTTGATCTACGTAGTCATTTGGAACCCTCAGAAAGTCGGTCAACGATTCGTCATTATAGATAATTCACTCTCCAAAATTTACTTGTCCTTGTGATAAAAATGAAGTTGGGTATTTTCCGACTATAATCAAGTTATAATTAGTACTATTTATACCCATTCTTTTATAAATTGATGAAAAAAATTTATGATATCGGCCATTAATTGAATATTTAGCATTGTGTTTGGGAGGACAATTATAATAAACGGTATTTTCGTCATGTATAATTTCGCCATCCTAATAAATCGAAATTCTAACTTTTGGTTTAGAAGACATTTTCTTTGAGATTGAAATGAAGAAAGATAGAAGACTACAGATGTTGAAGGTGTTATGTTTGAACGTCCTTAATTAGAGCTTGGAGGAGTTTTCAAAATAAAAAAATATAAATACACAATGTAATAATTTTTTCCGTTTTTATGATATGTCAAATCAATATAATTGTATGATAAACACTACAAAAGCTTCATAAAGAGATACAATTCAATGCAAAACGTGAAAAATATTCCTCTTTGTAAAACAAAAAATTTTCTTTCACTTTATAAAATGTAAGAAAAAGTTTCACTTTACAAAATGTAAGAAAAACTTACACTTTACAAAGTGTAAGAAATAGTTCCGTTTTACAAGATGTAAAAAATAGTTCCGTTATATATTAAAATATACATGTTATGAGACTAACAAAAAACGTTTGAAATATTGCATAAAACGGAATATTTTCTTCCACTAAGCTTAATTTAGTTACTTGCTAGAATAGTTGCTTATTTTGATCACTTTTATTTTTTTGTGGCTTATTTAGCTTCCGGACTCTGCTTGAGCACCCATTAATCCGACGTAACCTCGTATATTTATATATATATATATATAAAACATTATAAGATAGATATATTAAGACATCAACATCAAGTGATCAAAAGCTTGATAGGTACTTTGATTCAATTGTTGACCTGAAGGTCTCCCTAGGGAGATGAGCTACGCTTCAAAATTCAAATGTTTTCTTCTAATTCTCTAATACAATTTTTATTCCTTTTCCTCCATTTATACTTTATTTATTTACTTTAAGTTTAGTTTTAATTTTTTTTATATTTATGTAATTTCTTGAAATAAAAAAAAATTGTCTGGCTAAAAATTCTCTCAAGATAATTCATTTTTTTCCAAGAAATGAAAGAGTTTCTTAACTTCATCATTTTGATAGTTATGCACTTATACAATTATATTATGCAATTTATAGTAATTTTATATTAAGAAAAGCAAGCACCCATAAACTTAAAATTATAGATCCGTTACTAATTAAATAATTAAAATTAAGAAATTAATAGAAGTGCAATCACTAAAACAATTATGACCTAGATATTTTATTAATAAGAATAAATTTTTTTTATTATGAACCATAGTTGTCGTGAACCTTATTTCTACATTAGTAAACAACTATCATAATTTAATTACCTTTTAGAATTTTACAATATAATATAATGCAGTTGCTCCTCTAAAACATTCCTTGTATACTAATCTTCGTATAAAAAAAAGTGATGCAGAAATCTTTGTACCTAATGCTTTAACGCGTAGACTTTTCTCGAGAAAAAAACGTGGCAGTGCCATTGCAGCACAAATCTTGAAATTGTACATTCCTCAAACCCCAAAAAAAGTGACAAAGGAACAAGAGTTGTTTGAGCTGAATCAAGAATGGATCTGCCAGCAGAAGAGCTTCAATTCTTGACTATACCTGATATTTTTCAAGAATCAATCTCCATACCTAAGAGATCTCCAAAAACATTCTACCTTATTACCCTTACTTTAGTATTTCCTTTATCTTTTGCAATCTTGGCTCATTCTTTGTTCACTCATCCAATCATTACTCAGCTTCAACAAAACCCAAATTCATCTCACGCTTCTCAATGGACAAAGCTCATTGTTTTTCAGTTTTTTTACCTGCTTTTCTTGTTTGCTTTCTCTTTGCTTTCAACTGCTGCTGTTGTTTTCACTGTAGCATCAATTTACACTGCAAAGCCTGTCTCTTTTTCATCTACCTTAGCTGCAATTCCCAGTGTTTTCAAGAGGCTTTTCATTACCTTCATATGGGTTTCTCTTTCTATGTTGGCTTATAACACTGTTTTCTTGATTTTTCTAGTGCTTCTCATTGTAGCAGCAGATACCCAGAATGTGGTTTTGTTCCTTTTCTCCTTTTTGGTTGTCTTTATACTCTTTCTTGTTGTTCATGTTTACTTCAGTGCATTGTGGCATTTGGCCAGTGTGGTGTCTGTTCTTGAGCCTATTTATGGTATAGGAGCTATGAAGAAGAGCTATCACTTGTTGAAAGGGAAGACAGGAATGGCATTTTTCTTTGTTTTTGGATATTTGTCTATTTGTGGGGTAATTAATGGGTTTTTTGGGTCTGTTGTGGTGCATGGAGGTGAAAGTTATGGTGTGATTTCAAGGATTTTGATTGGTGGGTTCTTGGTTGGAGTATTGGTGATTGTGAATCTTGTGGGGCTTTTGATGCAAAGTGTGTTTTACTATGTTTGCAAGAGCTACCATCATCAAGGGATAGATAAGACTGCTCTCTATGATCATCTTGGTGGATACCTTGGGGAGTATGTGCCTCTGAAAAGCAGCGTGCAGATGGAGAACTTAGAAGGCGGTCCCTTGACGCCATGATGGTGAGAAAGGCTGAATCCTTGTGCTTTCATTCGAATTTGTTGCATGATATATTGGCAAGAGGAATCGTAAAGACATTAACTTTGAAGTAGGTTGTTGTGTTTTGGCACTTGAATTTGTATGTATACATAATAAGTATCTTTGCTCTTTGTGCTTTCTTGATAAATTCCATTAATATGCACCAATAGTGTTTATAACAAAGCTCTGTGTTCTTTGTACATGTTAAAATATATCTATTGATAATTGTTATGCTATGTGATTGTTCACCACCAGAGGTGGACAAATATCATAGACTACGTATGACTGCTCTGCTGTTGTTTATAGAAAGAAAGTTATACCATTGTTCATTGCATCGATTGAGATAAATTCGTCCAACTTTGTCTCTTAGGTTGTACTCAACTTGTCAAGTCTTCTCTTTGTTTTCCTGTGCTTATATCTCCTCAGAATCCCAGTGGAGATCGAAATTTAATTTGTTAACTAAGCTGAGTGATTTAAATAGATATAGAAATAATAAGGGTTTGGCCTACCTGTCATAACTGAGTTGGTACTTTTGCTATTTCAGCCTCACCAAACCTCTGCATTGCCGTAGAACTGATTCCTTTTTTTCCCCTCAAGGATTGGAATGGTACTCTTCTATGATAGTCTAACTAGCTTCACTCCTTTTTGTGAGGCAGTTTACTTGAAAAACAAATAAAAGAAAAGGCGAGGAATCGCCTCATTGGACAGAAAAGCTCACACTTCATTGTGTGTGTCTTTTGTTAGGAAATTGGTGGGGAGAAGAGAGGGGGAAATGCTCAACCTTCACCGTATTATATTATGTGTGTAAGTGAAGGAACTGTCTTGGACTCAGTTTTGTGAAATATTCTTTTAACGGTAATATGCTAACAAAATATTTTCTTTGCTTCTGGTTATGCAGAACTTCAGTTTAATTTAGTGTACACCACTTTTACTAGTAAAACTAGTGAAATAGTTTTTCTAGGAAGTCTCACAGCATTATGTGTACTAACTTAAAGCGGCTTTCCATGTTTTAGTCTTTCCTCCTTTCTCCTTTTCACTGGATATTAGTCTTTTGGGATAATGGTCAAAATACACTTGAACTATCACTTTTTTCGCGAGTATTACATCCCATCTACCAACTATTTCCTTTTCCTATCTGAACTATTACCATCTATGTATTAAAACACACCTAGTTGAGTAGATGGTGATAGTTCAGGTAGGAAAAGGGAACAATTGAAAGTTGCAGCTACTAGAAAATATTGAACAATTATATTGAGATGGAGTGATGTACTTGGGTAAGTGGGTGGGGGTTGAAATCTGAGCTACTTCGATGGAGTGATGTCCTTGGGTTACCTCCACATAGCCTCCAATGTCTGGATGGTCCTCTTTGACTGGCCATAGGTCTGAGGCAGTGTTTTGGACGGCGTGAGGCAACAAGGGCCTGCCTCGCCAGGCGGCAAGGCAAGCGGCGAGGCGCTCGCCTTTTTGAATCAAGGCGCCAATTAATACCAAAAATTAAAAATATTTAATTGCATATATAAATATCCAAAATCTCAATAGCAATAACATAACATATATAAATATCCATTAAAAGTACTCCCACAAAAGTTACTATTAACCTAAATAATTATAGAAGAATTTTTTTTTTAAAATGTAGGCAGCGGGCAGTGGCTTCAGTAGTTCAGCTCTTCTTCAGAAATCAGACTTCAGTATTCACAATAAAAAACAGAGGAACTGAGAGAGTACTAAAAACAGAGCAAAAGAAGAGAAGAGAGATTGATTCGAGAAAAGAAGAGAAGAGAGATTCCAGTCGACTTCAAGCAGTACCTGAGCAGCAGCAGCAGTCGCGACAGTCTACTTCAAGTTTCCAATCGCAGCAGCAGCAGTCGCGAACTCTAATTCCAGTCGAGGGATTGATTTCAAGTCTCCAGTAGCGAAAGGAGAAGGAGCAGTCGCGACATAAGTTTGAAAAAATACCCAAAAAAAACCCTAATTTGATTATTTGGTTTTTTAATTATTAAAATTCAGGCTTTAAAAAAAAAAAAAGGCGACGCCTATTGCATCGCCAATTCTACGTCACCCCTCGCCTTGGCTCGCCTTTTTGATCTCGCCACGCCTCGCCTGAAATAGGCGCAAACCCCTCGCCTCGCCTCGTCACCAAAGGTGAGGCGCTCGCCTTTAAGAACACTGGTCTGAGGACAAAATGTTGTGCTAAGTACTCTGCTACGGAAAGCCTTTTGGATGCTCTGCCACAAGGCTAAAGTGAACCCTGGATATTTGATTGATACTATGGATGATTGTATCCTGTGTAGGCGCACTATCTCAGTATGTATATGTTGGGTAGGTCTAAGAAACTCAGAGATGTCACAAACCCAAATTGGGAAAAAGATATATATAATGTCTTTTTGGCATAACATGGTAGTTGTAGATGAAGCTGAAAAGTTTTCTTGATTTCTTAACTACCCTAGAGGAGTAGCAAAGGTAGGGGTGGACGTTAGGTCGTTCAGATTGGATATGAAAATTTCAGTTTGGATTTTCCGGTTCTCAGAGTGACGAAATTACAATCCAAATAAACTCGAATTGGATTCGATTTTTTTAAGTTCGGTTTTGGATTAAATGGTTTGGATGTTTTTGACTTTTCAGTTTCGACTTTAGAGCCTTTGGGGCAGGCCATAACAATTAACAACCTCAATTCGCCTAATAGTTTGCTCCTTAGAATGTTAACTTTCTACCGTTAACAAGGATGGCCACCCTGCTGTCCATGCCGTGTAATTCCATATTGAACTTAATATTATAATGGGTATGGCCGTAGGTATTAATCTAATATCTATTGGACCTTTGGAAATTGGATTTAATAGTATTGGACACATTTGATATGGGTAGGGCTGAATATAATGTATAAAATTTTTGGTTGGATATCCAAAATTCTGTAGTACTAAATCCGATATCCAATCCATAATCCAAAAATTCAAACTAAATATCCAAAAAGTTCGGACTGCGGGTTGACCCAAACTAAGCCCACCCCTAAGCAAGTGTTCTGCATATACAATAATTCTTAGTTCTATTTTGTGTTGATAAAATTGTTTATTTAGATGCAAAGGGCAGTGGCTTTCGACATAGAAAAAGAACATCCAGTGGCAATTAAAATCAGAGACTAAAGTTCAATTTTACTTTGAGAAATTAAAGCGCACTGGAATAACATGATTGTAGTACAATTTGAGATTTCCTTCAGGAGCTACTAGTCCAATATTGACAATTTGAATTACGTGATCATACTACAATTGGATTTCCTTCAAAAGGAAACTAGATATCCATTTTGTGAAGTAGCTTGAACAGTTTAGTTACTTAGTTCCACAGTTCTAATTGGCTGTGAGCATGTCAATGGACCTTTAGTTATGTCGGGTAATAATCATAATATAGTTTTGGAAGATACACTCATGATGAAGCTAGCTTAAAGAACAAGAAGTAGCTTGTAAGAGGATTCGGAAAGACTTGCAAGAAAAAAGGATTCTAGGAGGAATATAGCCTTCTTTACATCAAACCTTAGCTAACAGAACTATCTATTACGAGCTCATTTGGATTTGGCTTATTTTAAGTGCTTTTAAGCTAAAATAGCTTTTAAGCATTTTTGGAGTGTTTGGGTAAGTTTAAAAAAAAAAGTGCTTATAAGCACTTAGTTTTAAGCTAAAATACTAAACATAAGCCAAAAATGAAAAACCAATCCAAACAGGCTCTAACTCAGAACCTGGCAGTTACTGCCACTGCAGATGCTCGCTCCTGCTAATTCTTGTGCATTTTCCTGGTATTTGGACGTGGATCTTGCTGTTGGGTTGGCCTCCTGGATTGTCAATGTTTTCTGGTCAAGCCTTCTACTTATGATGAAACAGTTATCAATCCTGCAATACATAGATCCAGAAAGTCTTTATTCTCTTTTGGATAGTGGTTCTATTTCAATGTCTTTAGATTCAGTGAAATCCTGTAGGGGTACATTTTGGACATTGATTGAAGTTCTTTCAGGCATGCTCAACATATACAATATGCTACTATATAGTGTGGTTGGTCCTGGAGGCATTGAACATCGTACGGTATGCAACAATAAGTCTAATATGTCCATGGAGCACTTAGTTTCTCTTGAGAACTTGCTTTGGCTCATAGAGTGAGAAGTTTGCTTTTGTGTTTCTCTGTGATTTGATTTCCACATGGTTACCGTCCATTTTGTTGTTTCTCCCTGATGAACTTGCATGTAATTAGCCTGACACATTTAGTTCAGCTGGATGTGGGTAACATGACATGAGAAAGGAGATATATGTTGGCATCATCATTATACATAGGTAAGTTTGCAAAGGCAAGGATAACAAAATTTCAAGTCAAGTGGCCACCTGATGTCCTTTGTTTTGGACCTTTGAAGCAACCTACTGGCCAAGACGGTCAGTCTTACATGACAATGGAAATGATGTGAGGAATGCCTCACTACTAAGAATTGAAAGTTTTTTAAAAAGGTTAGGGAAGACGCTAGGGTGGTGTTGTGAAAAGGGATCTTGGCATATAAATGTAAGTTTAGTTATAGATTCAGAGAAGTCGCGTGATAGCTAAATAAAATGCTTAAACTGGCGGAAATTTGAACTATCCGTTTGATGGATGATTTGGAATGAACAACGTTTTTCACTCTCCTATATGGTTTCTTCATTGTTTTAAAAGGCATTAATAAGTTTTCTGCAACTTGTTAATGTTTTTCTGCTAATTTTTATTTTGCCTATGGATCTTGTGTGAGATTTCTTCTGTAAAAGTGTTGTTGAAATTGTGTTTCTTGAAGTTTGTATATTGTTATAACAGGTGAAGGATCTATGCAGATAAGCAGAGCTTTGAAGACTGCCTTGATTATCAGACAGAGTCTATAGGCCTTTTTCTTTCCTATATTTTGAAATTCATTCTCTTTTGTGATAAAAATTACAGAAACTTTTTATCATTTTAGTTCACTATTCATTAGAGTCTTTAGTTTTTTTGGTTCAAAAAGTACATACTATTTGAATTACTTAAAACTATTACATTTACTGCTATATGAGTCTTGCTTTGTGTCATATCACACTAACATAGTCTATTACATGTAAAAAATCTACACTATTTGTATATGCATATATATATTTTTTATATAAATTAGATAACTGAAATATTCAAATCTTTAACCATCCCCATCCTCAATATTCAAATAATTAATCATAATTGACGTAGAAGAATAATGCAATGTTTGAGGCTGTGATTGGTCCAAAGGGCGGGTCACATACGGATTTCTCGGTTATTAAAATAATGCAATGTTTGAGTTGTCCATGCCAAGTCCTCTACCGAATAGTAGGGTCAACTCTCTGCTGTACATTCTTAAGGAAATAATTTTATGAGTTTTAAATTTTAGAACGAAGACGATAATAGAATTTTATACTTAAATAAGTTTTTATTAAACACAAATGTTATTTGAGTAGGTCTGATATGAAGTGTGTCTAATTTTCTGTTTAAGCAAATCACTGCCTTACTCGTTATGATCAAAATTTAAATAAATATAGAGTTTATCGTATCAGATTATTTTACCAAATATAATGTTCAAACAGACGATATATATTTCATCTTTTTCTTTTATATTAGAAAAATAAGTCACGTATACCGACCGCTATTACGTATGTATTGTAAAAGGGAAAAAACGTTTATGTAGTGGGTATTAAAAGCAAAGACCAAATGGAAGTTTGCTGCTTATATCTTCTAATAAAATAACAACACTTGCTTTCACATCAATATCGATAAATAATTTAAATTAAAAGCATATCCTTTTGGATATTCCATTTTTGTATTAAATGTGCTTATGTTGAAAAAAAAACCACACAATATAAAAACTGCAGACTTCTGATTTGATTGACTAATAATATACAATTATGTATTCTATATCTATATATAATAAGCCACAATGCAATTATCATTGTAACTATCTTGTTAGCTTTCAACCAAAAGCTAAAAAGATTTTTAGTTACATATTTATTATTTAACTAAATAATAAATATGTCATTGTATGAGCTATTTATTACTCATTCCTTTTGAATTTGTTAATCTGATTTTGATCTGACACATAGTTTACGAAAGTAAATTAGATTTTGAGAAAAAACATTAAGTGAT
>JAJOOR010009140.1:0-29242 GCA_036250505.1 Solanum acaule
AACCCCCCCCCCCCCCCATCAATATTCACCCATTCTATTACATTCTACGAATCGAAAAACAGACTCAGGGAGTGAAAAACTTACATTTAGCCTCAAGAATAGTAAAAAACGAGTACGAGTCGCCTGGGGGTCGTTCCTTAGCTCTAAAAGTTGAAAAGTGCATAATGAGGTCATTCAGGGGTTTATTAACGACTTTAATTCGCGTCGGGCCCGCCAAAGTGGCCACCACCCCGCCACAGCGATGACGCCAGAGAGGCAAAAATCCTCGCCAAAGCGGCCAAAATGAAACAGAGAGCTAACTTAAGAATTCCAAAATTCTCATTTCACAACACACCTCTAACCCACGACGCTCAGTAAATATCATTTACGCTAAGATCAATTCCAGGAGTTCTACTTGCCCGAATTCAATTTCGTAAAGTCGTACTGATTACTTAATGAGTTATCTAACTTCTCATGTAATCAAAATCATAAATGATTCACCCGATTGTTATCAAATTTCCTTACACCTCAATGACTTTGATTTCGTCCAAATTTGGACAAGGTTGGGAAAATCCAAATACTACTATAAAAAAATTTCGTCCCCAAATTTTCCCCCGTTAGCTTTTCTATAACAATGGGAATAGGTTGTTACAATAGATACCAATTTACCCATCACTCGTCCCCGAGTGACAAAACTTAGGAAAATAGGCTAAGGAAGGAATGAAGTAGTACCTGAATCGACGGACAATTAGGGATACTTGTCTCGCATGTCCCTCTCGGTTTGCCAAGTAGCTTCCTCAACTGGATGATGCTTCCATTGAACTTTCACGGACTTAATCTTCTTGGTCCTCAACGTACGCACATCACGATCAAGAATTGCAATCGGTTCCTCCTCATATTGGAGGTCCTTGTGTAACACCATTGAGTCCCACTTAATCATATAATCCCCGTCACCATGATACTTCTTCAACATTAATACATGAAATACTGGATGGACACTTGATAAATTAGGAGGTAAAGCCAATTTATACACCACTGGTCCTACACATTCAAGAATTTCAAATGGACCAATGTATCTAGGACTTAACTTACCCTTCTTACCAAATCTTATCACCCCTTTCATGGGTGATACCTTAAGAAGAACATTTTCATCGAATTGAAACGCCATGTCTCTTACCTTATGATCCACATACTTCTTTTGTCTACTCTGGGATGCTAGAAGCTTAGCTTGAATACTCCTAACCTTATCTTGAGTATCTTTCACTAAATCAACCCTCAACGGTTTCACATCTCCAGCCTCAAACCATCCTATGGGTGATCTACATCCCCTCCAATAGAGTGCCTTAAATGATGCCATATTAATGATGGAGTGATAGCTATTATTATAGGAGAATTCACACAAAGGTAAGAACTTATTCCAATGTCCTCCAAAATCAATCACACATGCCCTCAATATGTCTTCTAACACTTGAATAGTCCTCTTTGACTGACAATCCGTCTGTGGATGAAAGGTTGTACTAAAAGTGAGTTGTGTGCCCAATTCATCATGCAATTTCCTCCAAAACTTGGGTCTGAGATGATAGAGAGGGGCACCTCATGCGACCTCACTATCACTTTCACATAAATTTTAACCAATTGTTCAGTATTATAATCTATTCTTACTGGAATAAAATGGGCTGACTTAGTCAATCTATCAACTACTACCCAAATAGAATCAAATTTCCCTAAAGTCTTAGGAAGACCAACCACAAAATCCATGGCTATTCTTTCCCACTTCCATTTCAAAATTGGCATTCTTTGAAGTAAACCTACAGGCCCTTGATGTTCATATTTCACTTGTTGACAATTTTGACAAGATGAATAGAATATCGCGAACCATGAGACTCTGCTAACAATTTCTCAATCAAGTCATCTACTCTAGGAACATATATTCTCATTTTGAAATTTAGCACACCATCCGCATTAAGAGTGGTCTCTTGTTCCTTACTCATCGCAGTCTTTTTTCTAAGTTCCTCCAAATTCTCATCTTTAACTTGTTTGGCCTTGATCTCTTCAATGAAAGTGGCCCTTACCTCAATACTAGCTAGCACCTCACCTCTTTCTGAAATGCCCAATTGTATGAACTTAGCCTCTAAGGTCTGAATTTTTTTAGCCAAAGGTCGCTTGGCTACACTTAAGCAAGCTAAACTACCCATACTTACCGCTTTTCGACTTAAGGCGCCTGCCACCACATTAGCCTTGCCCGGATGGTATTGAATGGTTATATCATATTAAGTAACTTCATCTACCTTCGCTGTCTCAAATTCAGATCCTTTTGAGTGAACACATGCTGCAAACTACAATGATCAGTAAACACTTCACACTTAACACCATAGAGGTAATGCGACATATCTTAAGAGCAAACACTACCGCTGCCAACTCTAAATCATGCATTGGACAATTCCTCTCATGCACCTTCAATTGACGCGAGACATAAGCTATAACATTCCTATTCTGCATCAACATATCACCCAACCCAGAATGAGAAGCATCACAATAAACAATAAAATATTTACCTTCAACCGGTAATGCTAGAATTGGTGCGGTGGCCAAAAGAGTCTAGAGCTTTTGAAAACTCTCATCACATTTTTCGATCCATTCAAATGGTATCTCATTTATGGTCAAATTAGTCAAGTGGGTGGCAATATAAGCAAAAATTTTCACAAATCAACGATAATAGCTAGCGAGCCCAACAAAACTCCTAACTTTTGTCACAGAATTTGGTCGGACCCAATTCTTAACCGCTTCAATCTTTTGAGGATCTACCATTACCCCTTATTTTGAAACTAAATCCCCCAAAAATGCAACCGATTTCAATCAAAATTCACACTTAGAAAATTTAGCATAAAGCTTTTGCTTCCCAAGAACAACCAAAACACTACGAAGATGGTTGACAAGCTCTTCCTCACTTTGCGAATATACCAAAATATTATCAATAGAAATTATAACGAACAAATCAAGAAATGGTTTGAACACCCCATTCATTTCATGAAAGCTGCAGGCGCATTGGTCAAACCAAAAGACATAACCAAAAACTCATAGTGCCCATAGCGAGTCTTGGGCACATCCTCTGGCCTAATTTTCAATTGATAGTAACCGAATCTTAGATCAATCTTAGAGAAACTGATCCACCTTGCAATTGGTCAAAAAGATCCTCTATTCGAGGCAAATGGTACTTGTTTCGAATAGTGACCCTATTCAATTGCTGGTAATCTATACATATTCTCATACTACCATTTTTTTTTCCTTAACAAACAAAACTGGGGAACCCCATGAGGAAGCACTAGGACGAATAAATCCTTTATCAAGAAGTTCTTGGATTTGAGCCTTAAACTCTCTTAATTCTGTCGGAGCCATGCGATATGGAGGGATAGAAATGGGGTGCGTACCAGGCTCTAAATCAATGCAAAAATCTATATCTCTATCCGGAGGCATACTAGGCAAGTTATTAGGAAACACTTCTATAAATTCTTACACCACAGGAATAGACCCAATGGATGGAGCCTTAATCTCAACATCCTTAATATGAGCCACACAAGCCAAACAACCATGCTCTACAAATTTACTCTCCCGAATGAAGGATATAATCTTAGCTTACTTAGTCTTGTACACCTCTTCTCACTCTAAATTTTTCCCTTCTCGGAATTTTTAGAGTTACAGACTTAGTATTACAATTAAGCACAACATAATAGGGGAACAACTAAGTCATGCCTAAGATTATGTCAAAGTCAATCATATCCAAAATCACAAAATCAGCCTAAGTCTGAAATCCCATAAACAAAATAGGGCAAGCACGATAGACATGGGTAACTATGACTGACTCTCCAACTAGTGTAGAAACATGGATAGGGGCATCAAGTACATCACAGATCATATCAAACTCTGAGGAAAATCGCACAGATACATAAGAGTAAGTAGAACCCGGATCAAACAACACATTAGTCATTCGGTCACAAACAAGAATAGTACTTGTGATCACCGCATCAGACGCCTCTACCTCATTCTTGCCCGAAAAAGCATAACACTGAGCCCTATCATTATGACTAGCCACTTCCCTGCCTGGTTGCACGTTACCCCTACCTCTGTTACCATTACCATTTCCTCTACTTCAACGGCCTCACTGATTACCCATCGCCTACCTTGTGGACGTCATCTACCATTATTACTATTCCCCGCAGGTACCACTGCTCTAGACTGCTACTGTTGCGCGGAATCTAACACACGTGGGTGGGGATAATTTCTCCTCATATGCCCAGGTTCACCACAGTACGATCAAAAGATGGTATGCCTCCCATCGAAGGCACGACTCCCTGATTATCCTGAAAATTATGAGATAGAGTTTTTGAGTATCTACCTAAGGGTGTGTATCGGTCGGTTTAGTTCGATTTTAAGTATTATCGGTTCGGTTTATCGGTTTTTGATTTATCGATTTTAGGTCTTTAACGGTTCGGTTTTCGGTTTAACCAATAAGAAAATGCTTTCAAAACAAATATACGACTTATCCAATAATTTGACGCGATACGCATACATCGAATTAATCATTCCAAACGGAACAACAAGGACCAACTTGTTGTATTTTGGTCATCACAACAAAGACTTGGTTCGATCACCATAATATATAAAACGAGATCCCCTTTATGCAATAAAGAGAATCAAATAAAATCAAATCATAGACAAAAGTCAAAACAGTAGCAAATGAGGTCATGCTTATGGTAACTGAATGAAGTTCTTACGTTATTTTTTTAAAAAAAAACACAATCTGAATTCCTGACATTAATCAAATTGCAGATATTTACAATTGTGCAAAAGCTAATATTAGTCAATTATAAACTAACTAAAGTAAATAAGTAATACTAAAAAGTAAAACCTAAAGGTTAAATAATTAAAAGTAAAGAGGAGAGTTAATTGTTAAGTACTGTTAATTATTGCGTAGGGTTTTTATATTTTTAGTCTAATATACTACTAATTATATTAATATTTTTTGTTTAATATATTATATATATGTATAACTAAAAATTAAAATAGTAAATTATTATATTCTTAATGGGTTATCGGTTAACCCAATAATCCAATATTAAAAACCAATAACGAACCGATAACCCAATAATTTTTTTGTAAAACCATAAATAACCGTTAACCCAATAACCCAATAACAATAAACCATAACACTTTTTTCGGTTCGGTTTTTGCACACCCCTATATCTACCTGTAGAGGCAGGCATAGCGGACTGAATTGGCTTGGCTGCAAGCGTTGGCCTTCCGGACCCCTTGGAATAAGAACCTTGAAAGTTACCCGAGTTCTTTGCTCTTTTTGCCCATGCCTTAGCTTAGCCGTCTCACCTCACCCTCTCCACTTTCTTAACATAGTTTGTCACCTCATTAAAGCTTCTCCCTGCAAAAGTCATATGAACAGCTAATACTTGCAACTCTGAATTCAATCCTCTAATAAATAACTGGATTCTCTCTTCCTCAGTAGTCACCAATTGAGTAACATATCTAGACAAAGCATGGAACTTGGCCTCATAAGCAGCCACAGTTATACCACTTTGCTTCAAAGCCATAAACTCATCCTTCTTGTGATCCCTCAAAGTCTTAGATACATACTTCTCTAGAAATAGAGCATGAAACTGGGTCCAAGTAAGTGGAGGTAAAGTAGAAGATTTGCACTCCATATAAGCTATCCACCACTGTTTGGCCTCACCTTGAAGTTGAAAGGACACAAACTCAACCCTATGTTGTTGAACAATACCCAATTTATGCAGTCTTTCATAGCAATCTAAGATGAACTCATAAGCATCCTCACTCTTAGAACCAAGAAATACCGGAGGCTTTATCTTCAAAAACTTAGTCAACAATTCATGCTCATTACCAGTCATGACAGAACCCAACAAAAAATGGAAGAAAACTTCATTACCTCCCGTTACACCCGTCATGGGCGCAGTGCTAGCAACAGGACGACTAGTAGGAGCTTGAGTTGCTTGAACATATAAAAGCATTCCGGGACCAGCCAATCCCTTAAAAAAGGACATGATTTGTTGAGCTAACACCGGATCGATGGGAGGAATACCTGTAGCCTCAGCTTGCACCTCTTCCTCTTGTCTAAGCTCCTCAACATTCTCAACCTCAACCTCTTCTTCTATTTCCTCATAATGCATGAGAGGGTTCTCATTCACAGGAGCTCCATTTCCAGCAGGCGTTACTCTTCCACGGCCTCTAACCCTAGCTCTTCCTCTGTCTCTACCAAGACCGCGACCTTTCACTGTAGATTCCTAACTGGAGCATTGACGGGAGCTACGTGCCTAACGCCGTTGAATCTAGTATTAATCATCTGCGAACAGAAAAGTGAAGGAAGTTAAATACCAATTTGAATCGCCAGATACCAATTGGAATCAAGTCATAGAACAAAAGGATACAAGAGAAGAATAAAGATTTCCTAAAGTCCTATAGCCTCTCGAAGAAAAGTAAAGGTGTTCCCATACTATTTCACGAGACTCTATCAGACTCGTTTTGGTACATCGAGATCAACGAACCTAGACTCTGATACCAACTTTGTCACGACCTAGACCATCGTGATTGACACTCACACTAACACTCCGGTGGGAGAACCACTACTACAACCCAAACCAAACAACTAAAGAAATAACTAAGGCATTTAAGTCAAATACTAAGAAAAGAAAAATAGAGTTCCCATAAACTCTAACAAAAGTCTAACAATAATAAACTAACAATGCAGAAGAATAACCTAGAACCTGAAAGTCAATGTACCAAAACATTCTAACAATGAACCAAGTCTAAACAAGAAGGGATACAACCCCAACTAATGAACTAATCAACGAGCTAAAACAAATGTCTAAGTCCGAAAATGGTGGACATAGACGAAAGAGAATCTCATGGCAGCCCGGAAGAATTGGCTCACCCTTGAATTCGAAGCGACGGTCACTGATCTCCTAAGCGAGGTTTGTCAATAGCCGCTTGAAGATGTCATGTGCTCAACAAAAATAAGAGCAAGTGCATAATCAGTACACAACCACAGTGTACTGGTAGGATCACACAGGTATCCCACTAGTGCAACATAAACAAGTCAAACAACATTATAATCACATGCATATATATCAACATATACAACATTATCAATTATCACGAACAACGAACAACGAACAAGTATATCATCAAGATCATACATTTAAGTCAGTTCATCATCAAGATCATACATTTAAGTCATGATTTCATGGCATTCATCAATTATCTATCTCATTTACCACAAGTGTGATCAACATTGCAACATTCATACATATACAAGTATCATAATGAAGCAAGAACAAGCATACATCACACAATCATAGAATCACAATCATCACCTACCTTGAAACAAGCTTGAAACCCTAAGAAACTTGATTCTTTCCTTTCCAGATTCGTTCCGCTTTTTCTTGGTCTACAAACAATCAATATAATACGGAAATCAATAAACGATCACTAATTACCCGAATTACTAACAATTTTATGAACCCTAGATCAAACCCATGATCCCAATTATCCAAATTAGGGTTGTTTCCACCATAGAATTTATAACAAAACATTCCCCCATTAATATTCACCCATTCTATTACATTCTACGGATTGAAAAATGGATTCGGGGAGTGAAAAACTTACATTTAGCCTGAAGAATGGTGAAAATGAGTAGGAGTCGTCTAGGGTTCGTTCCTTAGCTCTAAAAGTAAAAAAGTACATAATAAGGTCGTTCAGGAGTTTATTAACAACTTTAATTTGCGTCGGGCCCACCACAGCGGCCACCACCCCTCCACAACGGCGACGCCAAGCGGCCAAAACGAAACGAAGAGCTATCTTAAGAATTCCAAAATTCTCATTTCACAACACACCTCTAACCCACAACGCTCAGTAAATATCTTTTACGCTAAGATCGTTTTCGAGAGTTCTACTCACCCGAATTCAATTTCATAATGTCGTACGGATTCCGTAACGAGTTATCTAACTTCTCATGTAATCAAAATAAAAAATGATTCACCCGATTGTTACCAGATTTTCCTACACTTCAATGACTCCGATTTCGTCCAAATCTGGACAAGGTTGGGAAAATCCAAATACTACAAAAAAAAATTCCGGCCCTAAATTTTCTCCTGTTGGCTTTTCTATAATGACGGGAATATGTCGTTACATATCTAAAATATATTATTTAATATAGATATAGTTTTAATTATTTTTAATTTGTGCTATAATTTTGTGAAATTTTACATATAAATTTAGAATTTGTAAAAAATTAGAATTTGTATAATTCGGTATCTGTTTATATTAATTTAGAATTTGTATAATTCGGAATCTGATTATAGTAATTCAGAATTTGTATAATTCGGTTCCTAATTGTATAAATTTAAAATTTGTATATTCTTACCCTACCTATTTGTATACGATTTATGAAAAAATCATAATAAATTATCGTTTTGTATATTGACAAACGAAAAAAAACATAATAAATTATCGTGTTTGTATATTGGCAAGCGAAATATACAGATGGAGTTCTAAAAATTCTTAAATGTATAAATATAGAATTTGTATATATTTATCCCATGAATATACAGACCGCAACCTCCATTTGTACATACTTGTCTTGTTTGTATATTTGCAAGCAAAATACAAACAATACAAATCACAACCTCCATAGCAAACAAAACTAAACCTATGGAGTGCAATTATCGAAAGTATAATTAATGACCTTATTATATCTATTATCTTTGTTATTTCCAAAAATTTCTCAAAAAAATATCTTTGAAGTTTCCAGCTATAAATTTGTTTGTCCAATATGAGACCAACTATAAATTTGTTTCCAGCTATAAATTTCTTTATTTTTCTTCACTGTCCTTTGATACCCTTTTTCAACCTTTTTTTTCCATTCCTAATTATATATATTTTTTATTTAATGTTCCATAATTTTTTGAAGCTCCAATTAATCTGAATTTATAACGTCTAGCATATTAAAGTAGAAAAAAAATTCTATCCGAATTTTGCCAGTTATCTCTTTATGAAATAGTTATTTGGTAAATGGTCTTTTTTTATTTTTCTTGCAACTCACGGATCTTTTAGTATAATATTTAAAATTTTATTTTTGAACAACTTAAAATTCGCATAAAAAGTTGTATCAACATCTAAAATATTGCATATTATTGCAAGGGTCATATGTGTAAAGATTGAACAATAAATATTAGATTCTAAATTAATATTTTTTAAAAAGGCTACTGGCTATATTTGTACAACTTTTAAACATAAAGACATAACTTAATTGCCACCTAAAACGTGATATCTCTTATATACGTTTCTAACTATTATTTCTTAATTTCTTGAACTTCGATGCCAATCAATCACCTTCACATAATTAGTTTAATATTAAAAAGCAAACTATAAAGTGAGAGAGAGCATGCAAATAATCCATGATTAATCTAATTACAAGTTGCAACCTTAAAAGTTGTAGTAATTAATTTCATTTTTTTATGATTTTTATTTTTACTAAATCGACAAGGGTAGAAATGGAAAGCAAAAATTTCACAAAGTTCAATAAAGTGTGTAAAAAGATAAAATTGTCAGGTTGGTTTGTTAAGTACACAAAGATAACAAACTCTGTCACTGACAGTTAGAGAATCTTCACGGACCAAGCCGTACTTTTTTCGAACTTCTCGTATTTTTAAAAATATTATTTTCTTTCCCTTTTTTTGCTCAGATACCCTTCGTTAATCGAGGCCTTTGTTTTTCTTGCTTTTTCAGTTAAACCCCTCAGTATTTTGATTAATGTTTAATTACCACCTATATCTTTTTATTTTGATTTTATAAATTGACTAACTTAATTAATTCGAATTCATACTATATATGATATATTTAAAGGAGAGAAACACTTAAACACTTTTTATCAAGTGTTTCTTCATTTTCATGATTTGAATTTGAAATAAATGATTGTGAGTGATATATATATATATCTTGTCCGATGTCATGGGACATTGCTTTGTAGAAAAAGGGAAAAAAATCTGAAATATATTCGAATTTTTACTTAATTGTTGTAACATTCCCGAACTTTGGGCATGTCCTATTACCCTTGCACTATTTAATAGTGTATTTTAAAGATATATAAGTGTCCAGCTTTATATGATATAATATTTATGATGTCCACGTGGGCACCTATATATTTTTGAAATACACTATTAAATAGTGCAAGGGTAATAGAACATGCCCAAAATCTGGGATTGTTACAATAATTTTAGTCAAAGTTCGAATATATTTCAAATTCTTTTCCCTAGAAAAAAATTACACTTTTTCTTTTTCGATGTATGTAATTTTATTTTTTGTTTTCATCGTCTTATAGATTTTGAATGTAATTATGTGTCTAATTTATTTATTTTTCTCTAATTAAATAAAGCTTACATTTATTTTATTTTTTTAAAAATGCTGCATTTCATGATATATGTTTTGTCCCTTTAATACTAACGTTGTCTTCTAATCTCTTTTCTTCTTCTAAATTGTTACACATATAGCCATTTTTTAAAATTCCTGTAATTGAAAAATAGCCACTATTATAAAGTTCAAATTCTATATATGAAATTTATGGGAGATTTGAAACTCCATAACTAGTTATTAATGATATGTTCGAGAAGTGATCACTAAATGTTATTTCTATGCAGAAGTAAATAGAAAATTTTATTGCATGAAAAAAAAGAATGTACAAAAAGTCAAGTTACAAGCAATAATGGTGATCAACTAATCTTTTACGGAGAAGGGCTTAAAATGCCCTCCAACTATTTGAATTGGTACAAAACTATCATCCTTTCACCTTTGGGCCCCCAAATACCCTGAAGCCAACCTTTTGACTCAAAAATACCCTCATGTTAACATTGAGGTATTTTTGAGCCAAAAGGTTGACGTCAAGGATATTTTAGAGCCGAAAGAAGGATGAAGGGTAGTTTTGTACCAATTCAAATACTTAAGGGGCATTTTAGGCCCTTCTCCGAATCTTTTACAAAATTTTTTAACTCTATATGTATATGAATCAAACATATAAATATATTACTCCCTCCGTCCAACAATAGTTGTCTATTATACTATTTTAGGATGTCCAACAATAATTGTCCACTTTCTGAAATCAATGGATAATTTTGCACTTAGTTCCTAATTACCTTTATTATTAATTATAGTAATTTCCCTATTGCAGTTTTCATGGCATTGTATTTATTATATTCAAAGTGTGATATAATAAAATTACTCTTTTACTTATAATTTCTTAAGAACTGTGCAAAGTTAATAGTGGACAACTATTGTTAGACAGAGGAAGTAAATATCTTAGACACTCTTAATAAAATTCAACGATAAAAAAAAATTCTACCTCCATCACTGAATTTATGTTTTTTTTTTACTTTATAACATAGTGAAATAGGTAATCATTAGAGTTGTCAAAAAGGGTCGGTCCAGCCCCACCCGGTCCAAGCCTCAAGGGCCAAGGAATTTGAAGGGCTAGGGGCGGGCTGGCACTTCATTTGGAAGGGCCTAAAAATTCTCAACCCAACCCAACCCTAGATGGGCCGAGGGCTAGGGAGGGCTAGCCCTTCTTTTTTCAATTTTTTTTTTCATCTTTTTCTTTTCAAACTAATAATTTTATAACATCAAAAAAATGAGAAGATTTTCAAATCAAATATGGCAAACAATGGTGTTGTTTCAATAACACTTGCAAGAAATCTAGTATAATTAGCATGTATCTCACATATCAGATACGCGAGTACGACAAGAGAGTGACAAACAAAATATGAGTGAAGTGAGGGCGCGAGATTGTCTATGTATCCTAGATACATGCAAATCTACTTGGATAGGGTGTATCTAGAACAAATTAACTTAATTTTGAGTCCATATATTCCGAGATACATGTATCTGGACGTACCAAAATCTGGTAAGATTCATAATATTACAACATAGTGTGTATTTAAGTAATTTGATTATATACTAGTGAGATTATTGTAAGTTACCCTTAAATAAAAAGTTTGACCCATGGGTTGACCTTGGCCCGGCCCCAATCAAGCCTCAAGGCCAAGGGTTTATATGGGTCGGGCTTATAAGCCTTAGTTTTAAATGGGTTTGAAAAATTCTATCTCAACCTTACTTCAATAACGGGTTAGATTAGGCCGGCCGTATGGGCTAAGCCCGTTTTGACGACTCTAGTAATCATGAATACAAAGTTTGTAATTTTATGTCCCAATATAATGGTGTCAATGTTTTGCCATTTGTCATTTGAAAATGGACAGAATAGCAAGTTGGCAAAGAACAACAATGACATTTCAGAATGCTCAGGTGGTAAGCCATATATATATACATGATGAGAATGTGCACTTTCCATTTTACTTTTACAATTAATTTTTTTTTAAAGTAATTTTTTTTTTTTATAAAGTTTCAAAAATAAATAAATTAAAGGGTAAATAGGTAAACACAATTCTTCCTATTTATGATTTTTTAGAAGCATGTAAAGTAAAAAATGAATAGCTAATATGCAATAAAAAAAAGAGAGTATTAAATTAGAAATTTGCAAGTGTAAACTCAAAGAATGTTGAGTTGACAAAGATAATTTTGATTCCTTTTAAGGATTGTATTTGGAGTATTATAAAAACCATTCAACCAGTAATCTATTTGCAAGATAATACTTAATGCAACTCTTTTTGCTTAATTATCTAGTATTTGGATATATTAGTCTGACTTATTCAGATTCACCTCGCATAAAATCTATTAAAATGGAGAAGCGTTTACTGTCATATATATATTTGATGGTCGCACACTTCCACTTAAGTTCTTTACGAAGATCAATTCTTCGCTCTCATATTAACATATTCCTTTTATATAGACT
Organism: Solanum acaule; assembly: GCA_036250505.1. NCBI lineage: Eukaryota > Viridiplantae > Streptophyta > Magnoliopsida > Solanales > Solanaceae > Solanum > Solanum acaule. Next base: position 12,899 of record JAJOOR010009140.1, read on the forward strand.
CTTCTTCCAAGTTATAAATTCAACAATAGGTGTACAAGATCGATAAAATTCATGTTTTAGAATTGGATATTTTACATATAAAAGAAAATCAAGTATTAACAAAATTATCATGCTATTTGCCCATTCACTAACTCATTATCTCAACTTATGTAGTAAAACTCACAAACGTTTAAATTTTTTATCAGCGCATCGTCCACCCCCCAACAAAAACGTAGAAAGGGGGAAAGCAAAATGATCTTTATTTGGCTTCATGATCAATAGAGTGACAATATAATCTAGTAATCATAAAAAGCAAATCCAATAGCCACCCCACCACCACTACCCTCCCTAAAATGAGGATGGCAAGAAAGAATTAAGGAAAAGGCAATGAGCTTTTAGATTTCACTTACTACTCACTCCCTCACTAGTAAGTGTTACTTGCTGCAAAGAAAAGGACAATTGCTTCCTATCTTCCTCTTTGTGCTTCTCCCTTTGTGAGCTTAACCACATGCCACTATGCCCCAACATGTCCTCTTACAAAGCACTCTCCCCCCTACACCCTACCCCAACCACCCTCCCTTCGCTTTTTTCCCCTTGAGATGAGGTAGGATAGTCATACAGAGGCGAATCTAGTATGAGTCATCTGAATCCAATAATTTTTTATTCATAATATGTGTACATATGTGGTTACACTCATTTTGGATTAGCTGACTATAGATTCTGAATTACCGACAATTCTCCATTGATTTTTTCCCCCAAAAAAATCCGCGTATTTTTAATAATGACGTGTGTACTAAATTCTTAATTCTCCTCCATCACATCTCATGATGATGATTATGGTATACCCTTTACCCTACCATAAGAGTATCCATGTTGGCTTCTTGAAATTCCATATCATCACATGATAGTCCATGTGACACTTGAGAACTCCCAAATTTATTATTCCAAATTAAAGACCTCTCTATGTCCCTTTCACTATACTACATATCACTACCTACATTGTGTCATCTTAAATATATGTGACCAAAAGAAAGAAAAAAACACTTAGCTTATACATGTGATTCTAGTTTTGCTAATACTTTAGTTTTTGTATTTTACAAGTCATCTTACATAGATGTGGATGTAAGAAGACAAACGGATCTTGAAGAAGTGAGTTATCATGAAGAATGAATAGCCAATTCACAAAAAGAGACACAAAACAGTAGGGACAAAAGGCAAATTAAGGGGTAACCATATACAAAAAAAACTAGTAAATAGAAGATGAATCTTGAAAAGATGTATGATAGAATTTGGCTTGTGGATCAGCAATATATATACTCAAATCTTCTTTTTTTTTTTCATACGATGCTCGATACCTACAATAAAATCAGACTTGTTAGATTTATTTTAGTTCTTTTAGTTTTTAACTGTAACAACATTCTTTCCTTTTCCTAGTTTTGAACACAATAATTTACTGACAGGATTATATCAGAGAGTCCGGAGCCAAAAGGGCAAAAAAAATTGTCAAAAATTTCAAAAGGGCACATCAAATTTTTTTAAAACCAAAAGGGCAAAATCCAAAAACTTTTTTTCTTTTTTTTTTAATTAAAAATCGTTGCCACAGCAGCGATTTTAAGTCGATTTTTTTTTTCCTTACACATTGCTGCAGGGGCAGCGTTTTTCATGCCTAGTGCTATTATTTTCATGCCTATTCATGCCTATTGCTAATTATTAATAATATAAAAATGATAAACAAGACGGACAATATACTCAATAAAATTGTTGAAGCATGAGGAAAATTAAATTATATATCATAAATAATAATAAAAGAATATTGAATTAAAAAAAAAAAATCTTAACCAAAATCGCTGCTATAGCAGCAATTTTTATTTTTTTTAAACGGACGACGTCAACTTTTGTCAGAAGAAAATCGCTCCTGACAGAGCGATTTTGCCCTTTTGGTTAATTTTTTTTTTGATGTGCCGTTTTAGTTTTTTTAAAGGAAAAAGTTGCCCTTTTGACTCCGAACTCTTATATCAGAACTCGAACTCAAAATCTCTAACTAAGAACGATGAAATACTTATCGTTCCACTACATCCTTATTGACAATATAGCAATTTTTGAAACATGTATATAGAAACAAACAACCACCCACCGACAATGAAAGTTATTAATTGTTGCCTTCAACTCACTCCCCAAAAAAACTTAAAATGGACCCATGGGCCCATTAATTTTGTAAATGGGCCAAGAATTATTTTTTTCTTGTAGAAGTGTACTTTTGAGGCCACACCCCTCTATCTAGTTTTTGAACATGCTGGTTAAGTAACAGACCAGCTTTTGTACACCCACTTTTGGGTTGGAATGATGGGGATGGGCTAGTGGATTCAGTCCATTAAAGAAGTGGGGTTAGAGTGGGCCACTTTGTACAAATGGCCGCTTTTGAGTCCACTACTAAATTATGTCCATATAAGTTCAATAATAAACAAAATTTAATCTATAAAAAAGTTAAATAGTTACTTGCAAAGGCGAAATTTAGCCCATTGAACTAACGATGACATTATTTAAAACATAGCCTAAAGTATAGGGGTAAGGTGAGGAGTTTGCATAAATGACCTTCTCTTGAGGCAATTATACTATGTCATCGTTAGTCTAGTGGACTAAATTTGTCTGCGAGGAAGATTTTTTTTTTTATAGAATTACTTTTAAAGGCGAATTTAGCCCACTGAACTAACGATTTAAAGAATGGCCTAAAAAAAGGGCTAATGAGTGCTAGTTATGGGGTGGTGTGGGGGTGGGGGTAGGGAATGGGCTTTATCTTTGGTTGTGGTTTGAACAGACATGGATAGAGACACATCAATTGAGACTAAGTTGATAAGGTGAACAAGGTGCACCCCAACTACTTAAATGGATCATTTGTTATTTTCTGAATTTTTGTTTCAATGTTTAAACTTGGACTAGACAAATAAACCAAACATCTCCATTTAACTCATGTCTGATTGTTTTCATACAAGTTTGTTTAAACATCCAGAAGAAAGGAAAATAGTGGTAAATGTACTATTGTATTATCAACCAATATAAAGTTTACGCGTTGAGGTTGTACCTGAATTCCCTTTGCACAATAAGAAAAACATTTGGTGTACTGCAATATATTTTTATGTGGTCAGGGTACGTGTAAAGGAAATTTGAGTACAACCTCAAGGAGTGATGCTTTGATCGAATAATTTAAAATTTTGAATCCACCTTTTAGTGTTAAGATGCTTTGGCATCTATTACATCTTTCATTTCATTACATTAAATAAGACCATATTTTATCAAATACATGTGTTAAAAAGGAGAAGAAATAAAATCTTTTTCACACATTAGTTTATAAGGGCAATTAGAATATGTGCATACATGTTCTAAGTTCGAAATATCAATGATGTACATTTGAATGATTAGATTATCAAGAAAGAAAGGCTTTCGACACATAACAGAAATTACATAACACATCAACTATACCTTTTGATTTAGTGATTTTCAACAAGTCATGTCATTAATGACAAATATATAAATAGATATCAATCCTTTCCTTAGAATAGACCAAAAAGAAAAGAATAACAATAGAGTACACCTCACCTTGATCATAAGAAGAGCTAATGAGTGGGCTTTTTCAAAGGTGTCCCACAAATAGAAGGCCCAAAACAAAATGAAGCCCATATGTCTTTTTTTCTTCTTCATAATTACATGTCTAAAGACTATTTGTCTTTCTAAATGGTTGATGAAATGTTAATTTCAAAGGAACAGGTTCTTTGATTGAGGTTCATTAAGATTTTATGTTATTTTGTTGGAACTTTTATACAACAAACTTGGCAACTCATGAAGGAACCATAGGCATGCTATGTTTTGGACCTTTGTGTGTCAAAAATTACTAACAACTTTGATTGAACTTATCAGAACCCACCTTTGTTCCATGGCCCATAAAATCACACAAGGCCAAACTCAGTCCATAACAAAACCTTCAAGTACAAAACCTAACTTTGGGGCCCATATTTTCGCGCTGTTAAAATTAGAGTTTTAACTTTTATGCACTAACAAGTCAAATAGCGGAGTTGAAGAGGGGAAAGGAAAGGGGGTTCAATCAAAGCCTCTTTGTTACTAAGAAAAAAGACAAAATCAAATTATTTTTAGTTATATATAAATTGTTGAATCTCTTTTACCTAGTGTGGTGGTAAATAGAGTTCAAACACAAGTTTGAACGAGTCTCTACTTTGACATCCTAGATTGTTTTTTTTAATCCTGTAAAAAATTTGGGCTACCTAGTCCGATAATTACCATTAATCCCCCACCCCCCCCCCCTCCCCCCTCGGATTGAGAATTAGAGAGCTAATTACTCTTCCTCAACTACACCAATTTCATATTGATCAAGTAATTACGTGATCAGACAAATAAACTAAAATCGTATAACTACACTCAATTACGTTCAAATTCAATTACATATATGTTTTCATAATGGGCCCAAAATAAGCTTAGAATGGCCCATTATTGTCAATCTTATTGTGAAATGGGCTTCAATTTACTGGTATTGTGCAAGCCTACTTAATAATGGAAATTTCACTATGGGCTTTATCTTTGTCAATGAAACTTAGGAGTTGGGTTGATAAGTTGTAACAATAGCCCATTAAGCATACTTTTGTTTTATGGCCCAATCAAATTCAACACAATTAATATATTTATTAAGAAATTCTCTGAACACTTATTAATATTGGACTTTGAACATAGTTATTATTGTCTATTAACTCGCGGTTGAAATTCATAAATTTCAAATTTTGAAGCCACATCTGGATCCTTCCACTTTTAACCAGGACTTCGAATCCTAATAATGAAGAAATTCATGATAGGAAGCAATTCTCCCTTAAATGGATCATACACGATAAAAATTGCCATTAATCAGACTATTGAAATTAGGATATATACCAAATATTTAAATAAGAGATGAATTTAGAATTTGAAATACAACTTAATAACTTATTTTTTCAACTCAATCTTTATAAGTTCCAAATAAAATATTCTCGTCCCTCTTTTGCAAAAATATAATCAAACAAAATTTTATCTTCGCCTCCTACTCATAAATTTCAATTAAAGTGAAATATAGTTAATTTCTACAATGAAACGCCTACCAAGAAAAATCTATGCTAGATATTCTAATGGAAAAGTAAAAGTTAATAATCTTAAGTCAATAGTTATCCAAATCATAAAATCAGTGACGAATCCAAAATTTGACAATTAGGCCCAGATAAGTAAGAGTATTTGTCAACAAAGCCCATTAAAAGGAAGTACAAATTTGTCAACAATAATGTGGTCCAAGTATTGATAAATATGGTCCAGGATATTGTGAATAGATGTTTAATTAGATTTTATCATCAATGTTCTACTTGTGGAAAATTTGGTTTATCTGTAGAATTTAAGTCCTATATATCGTCAGTATAAAAAGAATCATCAGTATTATGCCACTTTTATCTGTTATAATCACTAACTTATTTTATTTTTATATTACAAATCTCACATTCTAGAAGAATACCTTTTGGTGACCCAATAAAGAAAATTTATTATACATATAATGTGTATAACTTAAACTCATGTCCTATTGTGATGGCCCATAATCTAATTTGTCACTGTCTTTTGCAAATTGGGTGGGCCTGGGCCTAAATATCTCTAGAGTGCTAGATGTTACGTCAAACGCGGAAATGAGAGCAACTTGGCAAGTGTGAATAGGATGGTAAAAACTTGCATGCACCGAGTAGGGGCGGATAGCGCCTAATAGTATCGGGTTAATCTTGTACTTTTTATGCAGAATATAAATTCATGTGTAGAAGCTTATTAAAAATGCAATAAGTAATAGGTATGATCCATAATTTTAATTTCTTAACAAGTTTAATGCTAATAATTAACCATAAAGGTGGATCCCATAGAGTTAGAATTAATCTGCTTTGACACTGAATAATTATATCACTCCAATGAATACAAGACATGTCTTACATATACACATTTATCTCCAAAAAACTATGGTTAAAGTAATATGTATTCCCATTTGAAATTTTAAACTTTTATGATCATATTGTCTGATTTGATATAAACATTCGATACAAATAAGTATTTATAAAAAACAATAATACTACTTTAATAGACACTCCGTGTTTTGATTACTTTGACTTCTTTAATAGGAGGTTTCAAATTCAAGTTCTTCAGAAAACCGTCTGCTTTGTTTGGGACTCAGACCAACCCTTAAAGAATCAATGTGGACCCTAAATGGCTAAACAACATCCTTCATTGATTCTTGGGAAAATATATATTCTAATTTGACCACAATATATTTCTCAAAGTCACATCATTCAACTAATATAACCTTTTTTCCCTTTTCAAATTATTGTGGGTTGGTTTCTTTAATTTAAAGGAGAGTCATAGAGCAATAATAAAATTTTATCTGTGTAACATATAGATCAGAGACTTAAGCCATAAAATAATGTTTATGTTAGACTATTTAAATTACATTTCTTTGTATAAATGTGATACATTTTGTGTAATAAATTGCTTTTAAAAATTAGTTCTTTTACGATTAAATGTTATAATATTTTTTTCTCTTCAATATAGGTGGCATAGTATGTGAAAGTAAACATAAAATAGTAATAGAGCACTATGAGTGGTTTGGTAAGGCACCCAACTAACATGTAGGTGAAGACTATCATTTGAATTTTCTTACTGTGTGCCTCGCATTGAAATTAGTTGTGCGAGGCTTCTTTTTGCCGTGAAACAAAATAGTGAACCCAAATTTTGTATTTTTAAATTCACAAATATATGAATAATAATATTTGTTTTACTTAAAGCTAGACCTATAGATTAGTCTCTGAATCTACTTCACACAACTAAGTATAAATTCAAAATACATGGCATATCTATTCGCGAGCTTTAGTTGTTTTACTGAAGTTATATACTACACTACTTAAAACACGAATTTCTAATAGACATCCCACTAGAAATTGACTAGTTGTTAGAAATTCCTGAAAGCAAATTTATTGAAGTTGTTTCTGATGAACTAATTTTCGAAAAAACCTATTCGAAAATTATATTCACTTTTTTTTTTCAATAACAAGTGAGATATTTAAAAAAGAGATAAAAGGATAGCCATGCAATATTGTTATGATTAAAACTTAAAATTATTAAACTAGCATCTTTTCTAAAATATGTACAAAATCTTAAAATAAAGATAATATTAATAAAAAGTAGATTTCATATTAAGAATTTTTGAAATGCATGTGCATCCACACTGCCTCTATTTATTTTAAGATTGTTTACCACTTTTGAGTTCCTAGGTGCTTTATTAGCCCTGGGAAAAGGAATATATAGGAGATGGACTATTTTTATATGAAAAAAAAAAAGAGAAAAGGGAAGGATGGTCATACTTTTGGGAAATGATGGCTACTTTCCGATTTTTTTTAGTTGTCATAGTTTTCTTTTTAAGAGTCAAATAATATGAATTTTGATTAACATTTTAAGATGTATTTTTCATCATATAGATATGAAAAAATTGTAATTTATAGTACTTTATGTATAGTTTTTGAATATGCAAAATTTTATTTTAATATATCGAATTAATATAATCTAATTTAGCTTTGAAAATTAATCAAATTGACTCTTGAAAAATGTAACATGACAACTAAAAAAAAAAAACGGAAGGAGTACTTTTATTATAGTGATTAATAAAATTGTCCAACATTTTCTGTTTCTCATTTGATGTTTGATAATTATTTTAGAACCTCAACTAATTAGATATGTACCCAACCAATCAAAATTTAATTAAAGAAATTACAAGAGAAAAGGGGGTTGTGTGTATGTGTGTGTGGGGGAGGGGGGGGGGGGGGTGGAGTGTAGTGAACTTTTAAAAAGTGAATCGTTCTCTTTAATATATCAACATCAAATTTATCTAAATTCAATATTTTAATATAGAACATAAAATATGTACAATAACAGAAAAAATACAATAGAAAATAAATATATACTCATAACTTTAAATATATAATAATCTAATATTAAAATTATAAAATTTAAATCCTAAATTTGTGGCAATAACAAATTCGATTTCCCATATATGTATGGTGTCGGTTGAGAAATTAAAGAGACATGCAATTATTTAATTATTTTATGTATTCACTATTCATCAAGTGAATTATTTTTTTTTTCATTTTAATTCAAGAAACAATTATTAGATTTCAATTTCAAACAAGTTGCAAATTGCAATCACCTATAATTAAAAAAATATTAAATATTTTAACTAGGCACTATGATCGACATGCTATCACTAGAGCATAATTTTAATTGAAAGAGCCAGGGAGTAGATGTATATTTAATAAATTTGTTCGATTTTGTTTTTTTCTTTTCATTTAATTTGAATCACGTAAAAAAAATTAAGAAATTAAAGAATTTTAAATAAAAAAGTTTATTTAATAAAGTTAAAATTAAAAAAAAAATTATAAAAGAAAAAAGACATTCATTTTTTTAACGGATTAAAGAGGAAAGCAAGACAAACAAATTGAAACAAAGAGAATATTCATTCTGATTCTATTTTGAAAAATAATTCTAACAAAGTAATTGTGGTAACTAATATTTTTGGAAGAAAATATATAATTTGGTACTCAACATTTTTGGCTGTGACTTGTTGTCGATTGACATTAACGATCCAATAAATGTGAAAATAAAGACAAAATTTGCATCAAAGGATGATAGCATGGGCGGAGTTAAAGTATCATATTGTGTAGACCTTGTATTTATATTAAAAAAGAAATTAACTTAATATATAAATATTTATTAAAACTTAATAACAAAAGGAATTATTGATCTAACTGCCATAAAATGAAACTTGCTTAAGCTTTTCAATATTCCTTGAACACTTTTGATACAATTTTTATTTTATGTAGAGATTATTGAAAATTCATAAATTTTAAAATAGTTATTGACCCATTTTTTCCTCTTGAGCCTCTAGCTTATGATCCTATATACCAATAGGCAATAGGTTCCTATTTTAAGTTGAAAAAAAGTTACTTCATTTATTTAATTAATATTTTTTTCGTCTACTTTTTCATATATATATATATATATATATATTCAAGAGATAATTTATCATGTAATTATATAGGTTTTATTTTTTATTATTAATGCTTTAGTTATTTCTGTTCATCTCTGAACATCAAATGACATGTAGTAATTATGAATAATATAATAAAATATTTACTTTATTTTTATTTTTATTGAAATGTATCAAATTGAATATGAACAAGTAAACATCAACAACAAGAATAGTTAACAATTTTCTTCAATTATCCCCCATATAGTGACAACGTGATCGAAACACTTGTCCCATTTATATACTTTGTTTCTTAAGTCAAATTTTGGAATAATGCACAGAATGGCTCAAATATATGAGTTGTCCAAGGAAACAATTCTATATTAGTACTCTCTGTCTCAAATCATCTTTTACTTTTCGAGAATTAAATAATATAAATTTTTATTGATATTTTAAATTATACTGATGTTTTTCATTCAAATAATATGAATTCCACCTATAGGGGGTGTTGATAATTAATCCATTAGCTCATTAGCTTGTCCTTTTCCTAAAATCTACTCTTAACTTACAAGACAAAATTTAGTTCAGGATGTGAAAACGAGAAAAAATATCTGTCATATGAGGATTCCAACAGCAAGTGACACAAGTCGTACTGTTGTTGTTGATCAACTTCCTATAAGGAGAAATTCGTAAAATTTTCAATTAAATAAGAAAAATTAGTTAAATTGATCATCGAAAAGAATAAAAGGCGAAACTTATTTTAAGACGGAGGAATCCATATATAATATTGTCAAGGGGTCACATTAATTTCCCTCTCCTGATACCTAACCCTAGAAAAGTCCAAAGGCTAGATATTCAACCAATTCTTTGAACCCATTCCAAATAAAATCTAAATAGGGTTTTTTTAACCAACCAAACAACCCATGTTCATTTATTTAGTTGAAATCATAATATTAATTAATTAAAGTTTATTTATTATTACAATTAGTCAAGCTTCATGGAAGCAAAGCATGTGGGGGGGCATGCATGATTTGTCACTTCTTTTGGCAAACATTTTAAGTTTTGTACAAATCATCGAAAGGTATACAATATGATGTAGTAATAAGTACTTTATGAGTTAGTTCGATTGAATACAAAAATTAATATCAAATATCGACTGATAAAACATACGAAAAAGTCTAGTTTATTAATACATTTACAGTTGCCATAAAGTCTCCCGGCCCCATTTTAGTGTCAGAGTGAAACTACTTAATTTGAAAGGGCTTCATTGAATCTTTTCTTCACTTGAAATATGTAAAGTATTTATTTTTCTTTTGTAAATATAAATTTCTGAATCTTTTTACATAAGTATTGAAAACTTTAAATATATAGAGCAGCAAATTAAATAATGTAGTTCAAAATTATTTTAGATCATGCATGATATTTTTGTTCTTGCTCCTTGTAATTCCATCATTACAATTTTAAAGTAGACGTCTTTTCTATTATGAATGAATGACCTTTTTAATTTCTAACACTTCGTCACAATTCACTAAAAATAAAAATAAAGAAATGGTAGCATCAAATTACATCAACAACACCAAACTTGTCATTATTTTTCTACATTATGATGACTTTCATTTATTTATTTATTTTAATTTCTTTTTTTGGGAGACCAATTCCTATTTTGTTTGATGTGTCATCATCCCATTTGTTGCATAATGCAGTTCTTTTATTCTCAAGTCAACTATCTTACTACTAATTAATCTTTTAAAAATCATAAGTGTAATCTTTATGATTTATTTATTACATTTATTTCTTTTATTATTGTGACGAACCATATATAATAACTCTCACTAATGTTTTTATTGACTGATAAGTAGGCAATAATATATTATTGAAAATGAAAACATCATTTTTTTTATCAATAATTAAATGATATAATCAATTATATTTCTAATAATTCATATGGATAGACTTGAGATAATTAACATAATTTTAATCTCCAACTATACGTCAAAATTCATATATTAATCCAAATATTACTGGGAATTAACGAACAAACAAAAACAATAAATAATGATAGTACATAAACGGAGACTCCTAATTTATAATTTTCCCCCAAATCGAGTATTATATACCAATTAGAGATATGAAATTCTTAATTAGCCTTTGATTAAGGTTGAAATAATGAGCTAATACATAACTATTTCATGTGGTTGTGAAATTCTTAAGACTCCGATTAACAATATATTTAATGCTTAAGTAATAAAAACTCTTTATTTCGTTTTATATGATGTTGTTCAATGACGTGGAAATATTTATATTATAATGTAAACATTTAAAAAAAAATAATGGCAAAAATGTAATTAATTTGGCAAACAAATACACCAAATATAAGTTGGTACTTGGTAGTGACGTGCTTGAAGTTGAACTTTTCAAAATCATTCGGATTCAAGCCCATAATATGTATTGTTCGCTTTTTTATCCAAAAAGTTTGCTTCTCGAGCTACACTTTTATCGAGCCCAAAAGTGCTATCATATGTATATACGTAACTTATGCCAATGTGGAACGTCTCAAGTGTAACATGCATAGTCAATAATTCAAAAATCTGTTAGTAGACTTCTTTTGTCTTAGTCGGCCAACCCTCTATAGATTATGGGTGTTACATCCTCACCTCAAGGACTCAACGTCCTCGTTGAGCTTTGCCCCTCTACCGTACATAGGGAGAATACCGTTCTAATACCGCATCTGTTATGAGTATCAATCAAGTCCATGACATGGCCGGATTATTCACTTTGGTCCAACAAACCTCAGAGATTTGCCTCCACGATGCTTCCATCAAGCCTAAAACCACCCGAACTATGTGAACTTATTATACATATGCTTATTAAAGATCTTCATTTTCTCTTTCATTTTGATGTGAGAATAATTCGCCTAAGAATATAATATGCACACCAACATGCTTTATAAAGATCTTTATTTTTCTCTCTCATTTTAATATGAAAATAACTGCCTAAAAATATAATTATATGCACCCATCATTGAAAAGTTTAACATAAAAATATTTCGATTTTTTCTTCGATCCACCCTCATCGACAGGCTTTCCGTTATGGGCAAGAGTGCCCTATATAAAATTATTTCTTGATAAAATAATATTAGTAGTAGATAATAAAATAAATTGGAATTCACATATAACAAGTGAATTTATTTCTAAAATTTAATGAAGGAGTGGATGGATCATTGCATTCCCAAGAAGTCAACTATATAATTGCCAGATTAAGGCTTTTTAACTGCTCAATCTTGTAAGAAGTTGACTATTGTGTGGGACCCATTTATCTTTTTTCCTATTTATGGTCGGTTGATTAAAATAAACAAATATATATACATATATATATATAAAATAAATCTATTAGGGCTGTTTTCTAGGCACATTGTGAAGGTCGCCTTACGTAATTGGGGTGGTCACTCGGTGCGTTTGACTCTTAATTAGGAGAATCTGATCGGTAGAAATTTATATTGAATAATATAATATCATTTTTCTTAGTTGATAATTCAAGTTAGATGAAATATAACATAATTATTGTGAAGACACGCGTTTAACATTCATTATTTGGTGAAAATTTATTGACTTGAGGTTGTTTGAAAACAATATTTCTATTTCATAAACATATTTAACCTTTGGTTATTTGAAATGTGTATTTTTATTTATAATTTTGTGAATCTTAAAATTTTTAACGAACTATCGATTTTTACAATATAAATTGCCCGTGATTTATGTTAAGTTGTACTATAATTTCAAATTTAGGAATTGTTTGGCTCTCATATTGCATTAAAATATAAAAGACTAGGACATATATCATTCTTTTAATAGGGTAATATAGTTCTATAAATGGTCTAAATATTACATATATATTTTTATATATATAAAGGAGTGATAAATTAATTGAAGATCAACTACGTCTAGGGCCACATCATGAGGCCAAAAATCATCAAAAGCTTCGAGCACGAGCTATCTATAGATCTGACTTTATTTTTTGCTGAAAAAGCGATAAGAATTAATGGCTCGCCTTCATCTATAAAAAATACTCCGTTCATGAACAATATAAAACCAATTTCATCAAAATTTAAAAAATCTATGATCGAATATATTTACATTCATATACTTTAACATTCTTTATATAAAATATAAAATAATTAAATTTCGATTAATTACAAAGCATAAACACCACAAAAATATGAAACAATTTTGGTACTAACAAATGGACGAAGAGTAGAAATTAAGATTTAATACAACCCGAATCATATTCAAACTTTTTCTAAAAAAATATTTTGTTCCACTTTAATTACTCTCATGATAAGGCACACACATTTTTGTACCACAAATATTGTGTCAACTTGTTTATTAATGGCCACCTAAATTAGAGGGGAAAAAAGAGAGTAAAGTAGTTCGAATCTTTAAAGGAAAAGACAAGAAAATTATACATTTGTCTTGCGTGTGCACAAAACAAAGTGCCAAAAAAAAAGACAACTAGTGACGAAGCTAGAAATTATATTCGAATTTATGGAACTTCGTTAGTATTCAAAATTGTCATTAAGAAGTGTTAATAGTTGCAGTAAAAAATATAATTATGAAGCAAGTAGGACCGAACTCACTACCTCAAGGAATTCTGACAATACCTTAACCATTAGACTAAATATTTAACTTATGTTAAGAGATGTCAATGCGTATATATATATTTATTATTTAAAATTTGACTTTTATATACACTATAATTTTTCGACAAAAGTGTGTCTCTTGACACCCCTCGGTTAAGGGTGGATCCGCCCCTATATATAAAAGTGTTCATAAGATCTAAATTTTAGGTACGCCTCTGATGTGTGATGGTCATAACGGAAGACAAAATCATTAAAGAAGTTTGGACCCAATCCACATCATTTTTGCGTGACCTTCTATATTGAACTCAATTCAATAAAATTTTCATATCCGATAAACGCTATATATAGTGGACACTTAATTTAGAGATTGATATTCTAAAATTCATAAATTTAAATGAATCGTAACTATTTCAAATTTAGTCGGTCCTAAAATACTATAATTAGTAAGTTTTTTAACTCAAAATTTTTTATTTTAATTTAAGGAGTTCAATTGTTTTGTGTTGGACTATAAATTTCAAATTTCATTTGTGTTTTTCTTGAATTTCTGGTCAAACAAACATTACATAAATTAAGACAAACCAATCAAAAAAAATTCTTAGTCTTTATATAATAAAATAAAAAACAAGAAAAGTATATTATCCATGATCGATTAGCCGACATTTTATCTTTTTATTTTTTATGAGTCAAATATATATATATATATATATATATATTTGCCATACGTGTCAAATAAATGGCAAAAAGGTTACAACAAAACCCTGCAAAAGTTCCTCCCTTTTTCCTTTTTCTCACATTATTCAAACCTTATTATACATAACATTAATAATGAGTACAAGTGAATCAAAATTATTGAATTTGAATTAGATGTATTTGTAATTAAAACCTATTATTTTTTATTTATTTATAATCACACTATTCATGGACTTTATTGTTTTTGTAATGCTAATTATGTGACATTATTTTTTTTTTAATCAGTTTTAAAAAAACAACATTTTGTTATTAAGTAATTATTTAATTCTAGAGTTTTATTTTAACTTAAATTCCATTAACTAAATTATGTTAGATCTTAAATTCCTAATATCCTTCGTTCTTTTCTTAAACTCTTGATTAATTAATATCATAGAAATTGAAACAAACAAATTAAGGAAGTATTAGTCTTTATATAATAAAACAAAATTGAATTCTCATTTAATTTTTACTGAGTTGATTTATAGCCAAATAAATTTTGAATTCTCACTTAATTCTTATTGAGTTGATTTATAACCATATAAATTTTATTGACTATACAAAATATTCTGAAGTCTCACTTAATTCTTACTGAATTGATTTATAGCCACGTAAATTACATTGACTTATGTTATATCATAGATTTCAAATGTCCCTTATTCTTTCTTAAATTGAATAAATATCTTTATATAAATTAAAACAAATTGACCAAGAATGAAAAAAGAGTACACTATACATTTGCCATACGTGTGCACAAGCAAATAAAAACAAAAAATATTCGTCTGAATTATAAGTAAGATGATTTAAGATTTCTTCAGTACTCTTAATAAAAGTTTTAAGTTCAAGCTCTTAACAACGAAAGACAATCCCATTAAAAGTGACGCTTTCAAAAATAAACTCTGAATTACATGAATTCAAATTTAATTTCTCAGCACTCTTAACTAAAGGTTTCAAGTTCGAGCTCTTAAAAATGAAAAAAAAAGCCCATTTAAAAAGCCACTTTCCAAAAATAAATTCTGAATTACATTAATTCAAATTTAATCAGACTCCAATAAATATACATTAAACACCAGACTCCAAAAAATGACAAAAATAAAAGGCCTAACCCATCGGTGACCCCCTAAAGTTGACACGAAGTTTTACTTAGACACCTTATGTAGGGTTCCGTTGTGTCATATGTCCAAATGACACAACGGAACCCTACATAAGGTGTCTAAAATGAACATAACTCAATTAAGGTGTCTAAGTGAAATTTGGTGTCAACTTTAAGGGACCACCGATGGATTAGCCAAAAATAAAATAAAAAGTGTCAAACTATAAAAGTTCCTCTCTTTTTCCTTTCTCACATCAGTCAAAATAAATACACATAACATCACCAACAACATGTGTTAAAAGATTCACGAGAGAGACTATATTGGTAGGTGTCACCTTAAAAAAGAACCTTTTTTCCTCTATAAATAAATTTTCCTTTTTTTTCCCATCTATTTCTCTCTCTATATATATTGAGCAAAGTTCATAAAACAAAAGAGGACACACACAATTTTTTTTAAAAAAAATTAATTTTATTTTTTTAGAGTTATGGGAGATAATAGAGGACTTGGTGTTTTGGGTGTTTCAATGTGTGGTGCAGCACAAGAAATAGAACAATTATCAAGAGAAAGTAGTCATTATAGTCTTTCTACTGGAATTTTACCTTCACTTGGTGCAAGAAGTAATAGAAGAGTCAAGCTTAAAAGATTTATTATTTCACCTTATGATCGACAATACAGGTTCTTTATTCTTCTTTATTTTATTTTTTGAGTTTAATTGTTTCGTATTCGGAATTTACTGAGTTAACTAATTCAGATTCGTGTTCATGTGTTATGTGTTGTGTAAGATAAGTCAAGGGGCAAGCTTATATCTTTTTTTTTTTTTTTTTTTTTTTTTTTTG
>JAJOOR010009141.1:0-31347 GCA_036250505.1 Solanum acaule
GTACCAATGTGCTTCTTGATAAGGATCTGAACGCTAAGATTTCAGATTTTGGATTGGCTAAATTAGATGAAGAAGAGAACACTCATATTAGCACCCGAATTGCTGGAACAGTGTGAGCCTTCTTATCATAACTGTCTCTGTACTATCATGTGATGAGAGAGTAACAGTTCTGCCCATTTGAATTTGTTCGTCATACATTAACATGGTCAGTTTGAAGTATCTTACATTTCTTTTTCCTCTTTTGAAGAGGTTATATGGCTCCGGAGTATGCAACGAGAGGCTACTTGACAGATAAAGCTGATGTTTATAGCTTCGGAGTTGTTGCTTTGGAGATTGTCAGTGGGAAAAGCAACACAAGCTACAGGCCAAAAGAGGAATTTGTTTACCTTCTTGACTGGGTAAACAATCTTTTTACTCAACTGTCATTATTCCCAAATACTAATATCTTTAAAAACTGCTGCAACATCATGTATTATAAGTCTTGCATGTACATGTTTAATTTAATTGCCCACTTGGATTATAAGCCAGAAAAAGCTTCTCTTGTTAGTGTTTTGTGCAAATATATACTCCATCAGTTTCAATTTGTTTGTCTTCCTTTCGTTTATTTTTGTGTGTTTCAAAAGGTCTCTTTGCTTTTTTGCAAACTCTTTATTCTAACTTTCCACGTGACATATTTAAAACCACATGATTTAAGGGTATTTTGGTACATTCTACATATCTTTAGTTTAAATTAAAACCAGATAAACAAAGTGAAACCAAGGGAGTATTTGCTATGATACCTCCACAGAAAATATCAGAATCAGAGTTGTTTCATTTGTTCTGCTCACATTCTTATAGATGCATCTTTGCGTATTTAGTTTTTCTTTTCACCAATTTCATCTTGCTATGTATGTCAATGTTTATTTTAGGCTTACGTCCTACAAGAACAGGGAAATCTGTTAGAACTAGTGGATCCACGTCTCGGTTCCAATTACTCCAAAAATGAGGCAATGCAAATGTTAAATCTTTCTCTTTTGTGCACAAATCTCTCTCCTACTCTCCGATCATCCATGTCTTCTGTGGTGAGTATGCTCGAAGGAAAAGTTCCGTTGCAAGCACCAATTATCAAGCGAACTACATCATCAAACGACAAAATGAGAGTTAAATCATTTGAGAAACTTTCACATGACAGTGAAATAACACAAGTATCAACATACTCTCAGGACAGTCAAGGACAAAGTATGAATGCACCTTGGAATAATTCCTCAGGGTCTATCCCTGGTAAAGATGAAAGCTCAAATAGCCTTCTTCAAGATCTTTATGATATAAACATAGATTCACAGAACTTTACAAGCACATTTTGATTTCCATCATGTAATTATGTAACTGTATTTTCACACAGGACCAAATATAACCTGCAGTGCTATCACCTCTGCCCTTTGGGTGAGCACTTTGTGTGCACTAGGTAAACCCCACCGTGTAGGACCAAATATTTATGTATGTATAATAAATGTGTGTGTGTGTTTTTCCACTTCTTTTTTTGTTTCATTTATTATTTTTTATTTCACAAAACAAATCTTTCTTTTTTTTCCCCACATATTCAACCTACATACTTCGTATTCTTTTCTTATTTAATTAATTGATATAAAATAATTTCATATTATAATTTTTTAAATAATATAAATTGCTAACAAATATTATAAAATATACATATTGATGAATAATAAAAATAAAAGTAAAATTATTGATGAAACACAATTAAATAAATGTTACATTATGATAAAAGTTATTTTAATTTTTACATAAATATATAACTTTCAAAATTAAGATTTAGAATTAATATAAAGATATTAGATAAAAATAATTAGGTATATTAGGGACTTAATTAAAAAATAAAATAATATAATTTACAATATGTTAAATGAAAAGTGTTATATAATTTTAAAATTTTTTATAAAAAGGTGATTTGATTTTGATGAATAATGTCACACAAATTTCAGTTTGATACTATTCACACACTATAATAGTGTAAAATATAGTGTTGAATTGGAGATGACCTTACTTATTTATGAAAGTAGGTTTAAAATAGTTTCCTAAAAATTAACTGAGCAATTTTAATTTTTAAAATTTATTAAATGTGAACACTTTTAATTTCTATCAAATTCTGATTATTAAATCTAATCGAAACAAAAAAAAAATCAATTAGAAACACACACAAAAAAAAAAAAACGCCAAAATTTGCAACATAAAAACAGAGAAAAATCATCTCAAAAAGTTGCATTAGATTGTTGAAATAGACCAAAAATAACAGACTACAAAGCTTTTCAAAGTGAGTTTCTGTCAAATATTTTTTTATTATCACAGTACCAATTAAATTTAGAATTTAGTAAACAACACAACATAATCATTGTGCTGTGATTCTATAAGTGAAGTATGCGAAAGATAGAACATATACGGAACTTATTTAGTGTAAGGTAGAAAAGTTATTCTGTAATAATTTTCTCCCATTTTGTTTCTAAAATCTCATTCCTAACTCTCTTCCATTATTATTATATCTTGTTTGGATTGGTTCATTTTAAGCGTTTTAAAGCTAAAATAGTTTTAAAACATTTTTAGAGTGCTTGGATAAGTTTAAATAGTGCTTATAAGCATTTAGTTTAAGCTAAAATGCTAAAAATAAGTCATACGTTGGAATTTCTAACATATGACTTTTGACTTACAAGTTAAAAATGAAAAGCCAATCCAAACATGCTCGAAATCTGAATAAGTTAGAATTTCTAACATATGACTTTTAACTTATAAGTTAAAAATGAAAAGTCAATCCAAGCATGCTCGAAAAATGGTATCGACTTCTATTGTTCTGAATTTATCAAGTTTATCACAATTTCATATTTGAAATCAAATTTATTTACTTTGAACGTTGAATGAATGGCCTTCATGGAGAAATATGTGTAAATTTTTGGATGAAAGATTGGTTAGTTAAGTCTTGAAGTGGACGAATATTGTTGCTATATTTTTTAGATTTTTTTTAAAATTACTACTTGTTATGGATCAACTAACAAGTTATGGTTTAAAAAATAAAAGTATCATCATTGTACATTTAAAACTTAAACTCTTAACTTAAAATGCCGAAAAAATAGTTATAGATTGATAAATGATCAATGTAAACATGATTTGAATGGATAATAATGTAAGCACTTAAATTTCGTCAAATTTAAATTCATAGAATAACTTGGACTATATTCAAATTCAGTAATAATTTTATGTGATTATTCAAATTAAACGATGTACCAAAAGATTTATAGATACACGTGCAATACATGTATCCAAAGATTAGTTATACTAAAAACACAAAAATTATGTACCAAAAATTATAACATTTAAGATTTTAAAAACAATTCTAATCCATATTGTCCCTACATACCATTCTTAATCTATATATTATGACAATCTAAAACTTATGAGTACTATATAATAAAAAAATACAATTATTGAAAATTGTTCACTATAATTTCGTATATATAAACAATTTCACATGCTAATTGTTTGATACATATGTTAGGATTTGTCCTAAATTTTTTTTATCATATTTGAATTTATCTTTTTTGAAGGAAGGGAAAAGAGTTTTTCGAATGTATCATAATATATAGTCATGTATACTTTTTATGACTTTCAATTATTTTTATATAATAAAAACATAGCAATATTTATTATACACTAATTAATTAGGAGTAACGGATGATGCTAAACCTAAGCAAATAAAGAGCAAGAACCGGACATTTCAAACACTACTAAAGCGTAAATCACTTCAAATCACGTATAACAAATGAACCATAATTTTCTAAAAATCCATATTAACCCTAATTAATTATTTCCATTTTTTGTCTTCACTTTCCACCCTACACTCCAAGAAACTTTCTAATATAAATCAATACCCTCTCTCTCACACACACACAAACTCGAAAAAGAAGAAGATGGAATTCCGCCTATGCATAATTTTATTTTTCTCAATATTTATCATGATGATCGATCCATCATCATCATCATCATCATCATCATCGTTATCATCAATCATGCACGGTGAGGATCGCCGTGCAATCTCAACGAGGAAGTGCAATGGTGGCCTTGTGGGAAATTGCATAGATGAGGAGGAAGAGATGATGATGGAGTCCGACATTAGTCGACGTGTATTAGGAGGAAGAAATGGTTATGTTAGTTATGGGGCAATGTCGAGGAACAATGTTCCTTGTAATGTACGAGGTGCTTCTTATTATAATTGTCATGCAAACCAACGAGTTAATCCTTATCGTCGTGGTTGCACTCAAATTACACGTTGTGCTAGGACTAATTCTTGAATTATAATCTCGAAAATAAGATAATGTTTGAATTGCTTAGAGTTTTGGATAATTAGGGTAAGTAACTAGATTGTATTCTTTTCTAGTCCATTGGACGATTCGTAGGATGTGAGAAAGGTTTATCTAACATATATATAGAATTTGTATTTATTTCTTGTTTTTTTTTTCTTGTGTTGCAACCTCGATTGGTAGATCTGAGGCGGAAGTGATATGATGAAGCAACTGTTGCAGCTCCTGCATCCATTGATTTTGCACCTTCTAACATTTTGAGTTTTGAATTCTCTTCACACTTTTTTTTTATCACGATTTTCTCTTTAAGAACACTCGCCTCGTCGATATCGTTATTTCAAAAGTGTTTGCTTTTGTTAGTTGATTTTGTTTTTTCCAATAGAGGAATGAGATGTAAATTTCATTAAAACTTTAACTATATGGATTTTACCCTACTTATTTACTTATTTATTATTTTATGTTGTATTTCCCTATCGTTGTTGTAAAGTAGTTATAGTTTTCTGATTATTCGGCAAAATATTCTCATGAGTTAATTCTCTTAATTCCATGACATATCTTTTCCATTTTAAAAAGACAAAAATCAAAGTCTAGAGGCATGTTATAAAGATATGACACATGAGTCTAACTCAACTCTATCACTGATCCATTCCCCAATTAATGTGCAATTTTTACCCATTCTAACAACGGAAAAGGGTCAAATATACCCCTGTTATATAAGAAATAGTTTAAATATACCCTTCGTTATACTTTGGGCCAAATATACCCTTTATCCATTAAATATGTGGGTCCCAACCTTAGAATAAACATGAGAAATGTTGAAATTAATTTTAAAAACCCAGATCATTTTTATCCGGTTAATACCCAAAATAACTCACTAAAATACTTTCTTTGCCAAATCCTCTATAAGTCAAACAAAACCAAAACGAAATGTTTGTAAAAAAAAATTGTCAACTGATTAGCTTCAACTGATACATGAAAGCTCATTTTTATAACTATTATTCCTATTTTTTTTTCTGAGATACAAAACATTTAAAAAAAATTCCGTGTTTTCTACTGTTCTTTTGAGTTTATTATCCGAGTTCAATTATGAAATTTTTGAAAGTTCAATTAAGGCGGTGCTTGAAAACTCCATTGATTTGGATTGATGTGCTAAAATTAGAATGCACAATAGGTGGAGAAGTTGAAAACAAAGTTGTTGGATTTGTCTTTTGAATTTGTGGCCGATAAACTTTTAAAATTTGTGATTGAAAGTTGTTGTAAATCAATCGACTGGAAAATTATTTAGGTTATTGTTTCTTTGAGCTAAGATTTTCTTGTCTACTACAATTAAGTTGAATTCAATTTTTGGGTTCTTTGAATTCAAAAATAGAGATTGAAAAATCAAAGTTCTTCAATAATTTTTTGTTGCTGACTCATCGATTAAGTTACTAAGATTTTTGAAGTATTATGTGTGTTTGGATGTTGAAAATCATCAAGTTAAGTGAATACAATTATTATTGAAGTGATAGAAACTGATTTGAAGAAAACAACTTTTACATTACTCCATTATTTAAGACCACAAGATTAAATTAAAGGGCATTTTAATACATTCTATACAATTAATTTTAAATTAATTTAATATCACAAGATTAATAAATCTTTTTTACTCTCTTCAAACCACTTTATTTGTCGTCATAACTAAAACTAGAAGATTGAAGAGAGATTAACATTTTAAATAAGTAAGGGTAACAAATAGGGTATGAATGTCAAAATATATATATACTCTCTGTCCAACAATATTTGTCCACTGTTGACTTTGCACACTTCTTTAGAAACTATAAATAGAATGGTAATTTTACTATATATCACCTTTGAGTATAATAAATACAATGTCTTGAAAAATATAATAGAGAAATGACTATAATTAATGATAAGGGTAAATTAGAAAATAATTGTAAAATTATCCATTGATTTTATAAAGTGAACAAATATTGTTGGACATCCCAAAATAGTACTCCATCTGTCCCTAATTACTTATCCACTTTTGAATTGGCACACCTATTAAAAAAACAATTAATGACATAGTGAGTTATCATTTTACCCCTATTAATTATGAAGTGGATGAAAAGTTCTACATTTTTCAAAGTAATTAGTCATTCAATTGAGGGTATAATAGGTAATAAAAATTTGTCCTTTCTTGATTTGTCAAAATGGACAAGTAATTAGGGACAACTATAAAAGGAAAAGTGGACAAGTAATTAGGAGCAGAGGGAGTATTATGGACAACTATTATTAGACAGAGAGTAGTTCTTAAGGGACGTGTAAGTAAAAAATGTGACAACTTAGGTGTCTTAGATGTCAATTTAAAATTTGCAACTCTATCAAGTTGATTTACACACAAACCCTTCAACATCAATGCGATTTCGATGATTAAGTACTTATAAACTGATTAACTAAAGACCAACAACTTTCCTAATCATAAGAAAATTAAATTTAAAATGACATGAGACTATTAATATTCTTAATTAAGTATTTTTTTTTTAAAACAAGCACCATCCATCTTATACAAATCAAGAATAACATGAGTACTAGTCCATAAAAATATTCCTTCTTTTACCCTTAATCAGAGGTATCAAGTACAAATTTTGTGAATGAGATAGACGCTATTTGGTGCTTTCTTAAACACAAAGAACTTAAAAGAATTAAACCTAGATACATAAATAAGTTGCTATTATCATCATCAAACTAATACTAAAACTCCAAGAAATGAACACTGCTGGAGCACCCGATTTAGCCGGAACCGGGGCGGGTAATAAAACTGGGCCAACGGATTCAGCAGGTGTTGGGCTAAATGATGTTTGGGCTTCTTGGGCTTTAGTGTGATTGGGTGACAACACAACAATCATGAGTTTCTGGCCCTTTTCACAATTATCTTCATGTCCACTGATGAAACTAAATGTGCCTGGTCCATTAAATGTGAATCTTGAATCACCATGATCTAATATAACAATTGGATACTCCTTGTTGCAATTGTAGTAATCTTCTTTGTAAACAAAAAGAGCTGAATTTGACCCTAATTCAAACTTGAAAACTGCAAAAAGAAGAAGAAAAAAGAGTCAAAACATTAAATATACACACAAATTGATCGCACCTCAAGTCAGAAAATATCTAAGATATCACGCTGCTTAGAATTTAAACGAGCAATTTAAAACAATTTCTTAACCACATTTCTTACTATATTACAAGTTTTCCAGATATAAAATTTTCACTAAAGGGATCATGTATACATTAAAAAGAACTTCATATACAGAGTACGATTTCTCGATGAAAGGAATTTCGATGAACCCTCTAACTCTAATCTTTATATATATATATAAAATTAGAAATTTAAACTAGCAATCTAAAATAATTTTTTACCACATTTGTCATTACACTAAAAGTTTTCTTTATGTCAAGATCCAATAGTGGATGCAATTTTTTTAATTGTACGGGTTCAATATTTATTATACAAGAAATTTTTTTTTTATATATATATATATAGTTGATTTTCTGATAAAAGGGATCTGATGAACCCCTTTCATCCTTCTAGCTCTGCCTCTTATCAAAGAATTCCAAAATATTACATATAAAAAATAATTTTTATGTAAGATGTAAATATTTTTCTATTTTTTTCTCCTTTTTTTTGTTTGTAAATAAACGAAGAAATAGAAAGAGAAAATTTACCAATCGTATCATTGACTTGAAAGCGATTTCGTTCGGCCCAATGACTATAAGGTTCAGAAGGATTTAAAATCCAGCCACTTTCACCACCAGCATAAAATGTATGATTAGCTTCACAAAATGAACCACACATAATAAACACCAGGAAAATTAGAAAAAAATAGCTTTGAGACAACAAAGACTCCATGAATGAATAATACTCAAATTTTAGATGGAAAGAGAATTTTGTGGTTTAATGAGTGGAAAATTAGCAGTATTTATGGAAAGTGTTAGCTGCTAATTAATTGTTGAGTTGAAATATCATAATTATAATAATTTGTCTTTTATTGATTAATAAATAAATAAACGGTAATATTTTTTTTTTCAGAAAAACGTTTACATCTGGCAAATATGTTTATTACACATCTGGTCATTTTTTTTAAAGATTTAAATTACATATTATCTGATTTTAATTATAAAAAACATAAAAAAAAATCATGCAAGTTGATCAGAGTAAGTTATTTTTAAATTGATTATAGTATTAATTATAGTTTTCAAATGTTGAAAGATTAAGATTATAACTACAGAAGATAGATTATAGTAGTCAACAATTTGAAAATTTGTCTACTATATCTTGATTAAAATATTTTATTTTATTTTGTGTAGTTAATTATCAAAGAAATTTGGTTTTTATTTTCTTTAATTATATTTCATTGTGTAAAGCTTTAGTTTGATACGATCTTAAAAAGGCCAAAATTATAATTCTTTATTATATTTTAGTTTATATAAATTGAAGTTGAACAAATTATGGCTACTGATTTACTATATCGGAAACTATCGAACCATATCAAATTAATTTAGTATGATAATGAAATAGTATTTTTTTTCTTGAGTTGAGGTCTATCGGAAACATCTCTCCACGTTTCAAGATAGGGATAATATCTTTGTACGCATTACCATCTCCAGACCTCATCCGGAGAATTACACTAGTTTTATTATTTAATGATATTGTAGTATTTTTAAAAATCAAATTACCGAACGGAAATTTTTAATATCCTACCATGTATATCCCTAGTTATTGTCTTTAATCTGACAGCATAAAAAGTTAATATATCATCAATATCCACTGCTTAAAAATTAAACCCACTAAATAATAACAATATAAGCTTAATTTTATATATATATATCGCGTAGAAGCAAAAAAATGTCAATATTGACGAAGGATTGCCTATTTGTCTAATATGAATTGGATTGATTTATTTACTTGTGGATTAGTTTGCATAGGATTGTTATTCTCATTACATGACTTAGACTAGGACTCTTACCTGATCTATATGTATAAATATAACGTGTATTTACAATATAATATAATGAGAAAGTCTTTCATGGTATCAAGGCCCTAAGAGGTTAAAACAACCCAAATTTTAAACCCTCGTCAGAGAAACAGAAGCTTTGTAGCAGCTCCAATGGTAGAAGACAACATCTCATCATGTTCCTCTTTGCAGGGAACAACCGTGAGAACACATACCTCCACGGTCACCACTCTACCATATCCTAGCCTTGCTCATCAGTTACCACTTAGACTTACATCATTAAATTTTTTGTTATGGAAGACACAGTTCCTTTTGATGGTTCGCGATTGTGGACTTGGTTATCATATTGATGGTAGTCAGGTAATTCCAAGGCAGTTTCTGTTTGATGATCAACCTAACCTAGATTACCACGTTTGGGTAAGAGCAAATCAACTTGTGTTAAGTTGGATTACCCCAATTAGTTGGTGTTGAGACAACCCAAACAGCTTGGAACAAATTGGTTGTTACCTATGCTTCAGGTTCAAAGCCTCAAATTCGTGAGCTGAAAACACAACTACACACATTGCAGAGAGATAATACTAGTATTGAGTCCTATGTGCAAAGGGCAAAAGGAATTGCGGACAAGTTGACTGCATTGCAGCATCCAATACTAATGATGATTTGATCGAATTTGTTCTTGCTGGACTGTGACCAACCTATCGTCCATTTACAAGATCACTTGAATCGCGTCAAGAGGATATCTCGTTTGATGCTTTATATGGACTATTGTTGAATGAAGAACGACAATTAAAGAGAGATGGGACTCTTAATGTCATAGCGCCGACAGAACTTTATACTCAAAGTTCCTTTTCCTCCCGGTTGCGGTCGTGGTAGAGGTAGAGGTAACAGGGGTCATAGACGTTTCCAAAATCATGGTTTTTCTCAGATGCCCCAACAACGTGGTTTCCAGAATACCACTCAATCCTCTAACATCTTATCTTCAACCTTCGATATGTCAATAATTATTTGTCAGAATTGTGAAGGTAAAGGTCATATCGCACGAGTTTTCCCATCACCCAAGACATCTAATGGCACTCGGGTTTCTGGATGACCTGTCTCCAACTTAGTAAATACCCAACATTCACCTAACCAAGCAAATACTCAACATTCATCTACCCAAAATTGGTTGATGGATAGTGGCACCACGCATCATCTGACATCTAATATGGATAACCTTGGCATTCACTCTGAATATCAAGGTCCTGAGGAAGTAACTCTAGGTAATGACTCTAAATTTCCAATATCTCACATAGGTGCAAGTTCTATTGTCGCTTCCGACAAAAACTTCAAACTTGACGATATTCTTCATGTTCCTACTGCTACTCAAAATTTAGTTTCCATTAGTTCCTTAACTAAATCTAACAATGTGTCTGTTGAATTCTTTCCTAACCATTTTTTTATTAAGAATTTGACAACGAGGGTACCACTTCACAAAGAATGGACTAATAGAAGACTATACTCGCTTTCAGTGACAAAATTATCCTCTCCAGCTTCTCTTGGTATTTGGCATGCTCGTCTGGCTCATGCATCTTATTCTATCGTTCGTCAAGCATTACCATCTACTGTTTTTCAGTCTAGTAAATCTCCTGGTTTATGCACTACTTGTGATGTTAGCAAAAGTCATAAGATTTCTTTTTGTGAATCTAGTTTTCAGGCTTCTGGACCACTTGATTTAATTTGTTCAGATGTTTGGGGACCTGCCCCGGTTGTTTCTAATGATGGTTATCGCTATTATGTGATCTTTTTTTTTTTTTTTATCATTTTAGTAAATACACTTGGATCTATTTTCTTCGCTTTAAATCTGAAGTTATTTATGTTTTTATTGAGTTTTGCACTCTTGTTGAAATTTTTTTTGGTCGCCCAATTAAATGTTTTCAAGCAGACTGGGGAGGGGAGTTTTTCAAGCCTTAACCAACTATTTATGTGATAATGGTATTACACAACATTTTTCTTGTCCTTACACTCCTGAACAAAATGGTTGCGCCAAACGTAAACATAGACATATTATCTAAACTGGTAGAGCATTATTACATCATGCCAATGTTCCTTCTCATTTTTGGACAAATGCTTTTGAAACGGTTGTAAACGTGTATTTACAATATAATATAATGAGAAAGTCTTTCAAATATGTATAAACATACATAAAAAAAAATAATTTATCCTAACTACACATTGTAATTGTCTGAAGGGGTATCGTTCGACACCCCTCAACTATATATGGCTCCACCATTGCATTCATGGTTTGATAGATCAATATAACTTTTTGCTATATTCAATCTATTGTTTTATTGAATAATTCATAAATTATACGTAGATGATTATGTATCAAATGTTATAAACAAAGAAATTTATGGCATAAAATCATAACAAATCAATGTATGCCCTCATGTTATATTCAATTGAAACTAACTGTCTTATGAAATTAGTCACAAATCATACTAAATGATCACAAGTTTTGTGCTTATTCCAAAAGTTTGCAATGTGACTTTTATCGTAATAATATTTGCTAGTAAACTTAAGGCTTAAGTCATCTGTAGCCACTTAAAGTTGTCTGCATATTTTACTTGGACACCTCATCTTAGGTTGGTTCCTATTGAACATTTTTATTAGTAAAAAAAAATACCTATTAAACATTTTTTGACAATCAACTAAAAATAGAAATTGTGTGTCATACACTCGCGATGATGTGGCATAGTAACTAATCAGAAAAGGACATGTGGCATTGGCCCCATAATAATAATTAAAATATATATTAAAAAATAAAATATAAATTTGTTTTCGGCCAAAAAAAGAAAAAGAAAAACTCTTCTCTGCCTTTTCTTCTTCGCCAAAACGCCCATCCCCGACTTCCATTCTTCCTCATTTTCTTCTTCGCCGGAAAACACACAGCGGCCTCCGGCAAAAACCGCATACTCCGATAACCGTACACCTACGTCCTCTCCTTTATTCTAATTAGTATTGTAGTTGTCATTTTTCTCAATCTCATTCTTTTTTTTTGAATAACAATCAAGATTTGTTGATATTTTTTCTTCTTCACTGTTGTGGGTTCTTTAGAATTTGAATTCTTTAGCGATTTCAAAAAAAAAAATTCAAATTCATATTAGTCTTGTCGGAAAAAATGGAGTTTCGCCAAAATTATTTTTGACTCAATTTGATTTTTATTTCTTTAATTAATGCTTTTGTGATGAAGAAAACAACAACAATAATGATGATGACGGGATTATGCTAGAGAAAAAAGAAAGAATGCAGGAGTAGATGGGTGTGTCGAGGATGGTGGCGAAGGCAAATAAGTATGTTGGATTGAGAAAAAAAGAAAGAATGCAGGAGTAGATTTAAATTATTATTTTTATAGAAATTATGATTTTTCTAATGTTGACATGTCTAATTTTGATTCATCCGTAAAAAAATATTTGGCTTCACTCGCCTTTTTGGATGTGTATTACACTCATGATGACATGTCACTAAAAAGTATTCAATAGGTACATGTTTTGAACGATAGAAGTGTTCAATAGGTACAACTCCTAGTTGAGGTGTCTAAGTGAATTATGCGAACAACTTTAAGGGGCCGCAGATGACTTTAGCCTAAACTGAAATATGCCAAATTTCATAAAAAAATAATTTATGATCACTCAACTAACAATTATTATATCAAAAAATTATCTTTGTTCTTAGGGCCCGTTTGGCCATGAGATATGGAATCATGATATGAAATCATGATACGATATCATAATATGAAATCATGAGATGAAGTTGAAGTTTTATTTGGACATGCGATATAGAATTTTTGTGTTGTATATTTTCTCATAAACATAAGAATCCATAAGTTGTAAACTATTAGAATAACCCTAAATGTTTATTCAATCTTATCAAATAAACAAAAAACTATAAAATCGCATAATAAATTATTACAAAACTATATGTTTCCACTTAATTAATTGTTTCATCTAACTTTAATTCAATAAAAAAAATTGAATATAAATTGTAGTGTACTAGTCTTTAATATAATCCTCCCACATAGTACGAACAATCTTCTCACGTTGAACTTGCATTTCTCTATCATATGACCGAGAAGACGAACCAACATTGTTACTTTGAGCCATTTGTTGGTCAATATCATTCGCAATTATATTTTCATGCTCATAGACCATACATATTTCATCACCTCTTTGGTATTATCGCAAATAATTATGCAACACTGTACAAGTTATGATAATTTTCACTTGTGTGTCAATATCATATGGTTCATGCCTTGTTTCATTTGTGTGCAATTGCACATTTTCAGTGCATTAATTTCATCTTAAAATCAAACATATTGGAAGTAGTGATTATCAAACATACATCACCAATTTTGTCCCTTTTCATATTAAATTGCTTTAAACATTTTCATATGTAGCCGAAAGAGAAGTTTTTTTTATTATGAAAAACCAAAAAAGTATTACTCCATCCGTTTGTATTTATATTCACCAAATCAATTCTTACCTTATCATTTATATTCACCAAATTGAAAGCAATAATAAATTTTATGTTGGTGAGAATAATAAATTTTAAAAAGTAATGATGTGATTATTAATTTTTATTTACATATGAAATAAATGTTTAGTAGATATATAATATGGGGGTGTTTTAACAAAATATAAACTTGTGGTCAACTTTTGTATTTAAAAATCCCAAATCATGATATGAAATTCTCATATCATGATTTTTGGAGAATATGGTATTCCATCTCATGATATGAATCATCAGCGTGAAATCCCATGTCCAAACGTTGATTCCATCTCACGATTTCATATCGTGATATGTTATCGCATGGCCAAACGCCTACTTAGATTTCACTTTAAACAACAAAGTGGCTTTTATTTGGCTCATGATAATGAGTAACCTTTATCAGGGTCAATATTTTGTGCACACTGGATAAAAATTATTGTGTAATAGCTTGCAAATCACAAAAAAATATATTAAATTACTTTAGATAAAGCTTATGCGATAGACTCAACTCAAATAACATTAAAAGAATTGATCTACATCATTCACGTGGATAACCACCCTCCAAACCAATTGAGACATCTCGAAGAACGCAAAGTAACTTTTTATTAAATGGTCTGGTGGACCCTTGTACTTGTATCTGTTTGTATTGTGAACCCTTCTACTTACCCTTTTGTCATTTGGACCCCTGAACCCATCCAAACCCAATATTTTAAACACTTTTTTTGATGTGGTATGGTGTGTGTTGCACATACTCGTACACGTTGGCAAAAAAATAAAATAAAAAATCCACGTATGAATATTATATTCCACATTGGTAAATGACTATTCCAACTAAGAATAGTCCAAACCTTCGTGATTTTTCCAAAACTTCTCCCCTTCTCCTCTACGCGATTTCTCACAGTTCATATGCAATTTTGCTCAGTTGAAGCTATGTTCCACTGTGATATTCATTGTAAGTTCTTGCCTTTTGCGTTAGTTCTGATTTTTTTCATTTTCTTCGTGCATATCTGCTTGATTTTAGGGTCGATTGTCATTCGATTTTCTAAAAATTTTTAGGGATTATACTTTGGTTTGGGTGTAATGTTAGTGTAATGTTCTTTTGTAGTTGATGTATGACTTTGAGTGACTTCAATGGCATATTTCGTGAATTCGAGTAGATTCTAGGGTTTATTCGTAAAATCTCAATTTCGACTAAAATTAATATTTTATTTCTGGTCAATTGTCTTGGGTATTGATAGTGTTAGTGGTAGTGGTCCATTGTTACAATAATTACAATAATTCATTAGTGGTCCATTGTTACTTTAGATTCTTGACAGTTGACACCTTGTTTTCTTAAAAAACAATTAGGACTTTTTGTCTTACAGTCTTGGTAAGTTAATGGCTTTAACTATAATTGTTTTTCTTTTGACTTTACAGGCATCGTAAGTTAATGGCTTTAACTATAGTGACACTTCAATTTCACTATGGGTGTTGTTTTGTATCTGATCCTACTTTAAGGTATGCCAATGGAATCACTAGTGTTGAAAAGATTAATATAGATGTAGATGATCAGTTGCATATTATGTTGTTTCATAAAATAGCACTGAAATTGGGGGTTGAAAATGTTGAGACATTTGGATGTAGAGTCAACAAGAAGGGTACTTTTTACATGTTAAATACTGATTCTGATGTTTTAAACTTTCTTAATGGTTTGAAGGGTGCTGATTTTGTTGATGTATATGTTGTACATCCCATTAGTATACCTTTAGTTGTTGAGGAAATACTTGTATTGCCTAGCACTAGTGTTGATGTGTCCTTAACTCCACAAAAAAATAATGTTAATGTGTCCTCCTCCCCACACAAAAATAAGGTTGATTTGTCATCCTCCTCACAAATAGATAGAGCTGATGTGTCTTCATCTCAACCAATTGATGAAAATGAAAATAGGCATTTAAATCAAAATAAGTCCCCTTTAGTTGAAGAGCAGTCCATTTTAGTTGAAGAGCAGTCCCCTAGAGTTGAAGAACAAGCCCTTGACCCTAGAGTTGAAGAACATTTTGATTCTGATTCACTCTATGATGTTGATGAAAATATTAATGATTTAAGTGATTTGGATGGAGAGTTGCTTCAAGCTTAGCAGTCTAACATTCAAGAACAAGTTAAAGAGATGGTTGATAGAGTAAATCTAGATGAGATACCATCTGATCATGTATAGATGCTGGTTTTGAAGACATTTATAAGGAGAATATGAGGGAGATTTGAAGGCAATTTGGGTGGTGATGACCCTTATTTTGATAGCTCAGATCCTGGTAGTGACATTAGTGAAGATGAAGGAGATCCTGTTGAGAATGATGAAGTGGTAGATCCAACACCTAGGAAGGAAACTGCAAAGATCTACTTTGATCCAACTACTAAAAAAGTTTTATTTCAATTGTATATGTATTTTTTAATCACATTGAGTTCAGGGAGGCACTGCAAACTTACTCTATTCAGAAGGGTGTTAATATTAAGTTGAAACCTAATGAGAAGGAAATGATAAGGGCAAAATGTAAGAAAAAGGGTTGTCCTTGGCATATTCTTGGAAGTATTGATGGTAACACTAAAAACTTCAATGTTAAAACATATTTTCCTGTCCACAAGTGTTTTAAAAGAACAAGAAACAAACTGTGTACCCCCATTTGGATTAGTAAACGTTACAAGGAGAGGATTATGAGTGAGCCTACCATTAAACTACATCAGATTCAGTCTTTGATACAAAAGCAGTATGATTTGTATGTTAGTAAGACAAGCTGTAGAAAGGCAAAACTGAGAGTTATGAATGAACATATGGGAGATTTCAGAGAGGAGTTTGATAGGTTGTATGATTATGTTGAGCAATTAATGACCACAAATCCTGGAACTACTGTATCTATTAGGACATCCAAGAATACAATTCCAGGAAAAAAAGGTGTTTATGAGTATCTATATTTGTCTTGGTTCCTTAAAAATTGGATGGAAAGAAGGGTGTAGAAGGATTATTGGTTTAGATGGTGCATTTCTCAAAAGTGTATGTAAAGATGAACTGTTATCTTGCATTTCCAAAGATGAAAATAATCAGATGTATCATATAGCATGGGCAGTAGTTGATAAACAAACCAAGGACACATAGTTTTGGTTTCTCAAGTGCATCAAACATGATTTGGAGCTTACAGAAGATGAAGGACTAACAGTGATGTCTAATATGCAAAAGGTATTACTATATTATTTGTTAAATTTATTCTTTAATTTCTGAAGTAATTGATATTTAATATTGTTGTATGTCAAATGTTCTTTGTTTGAGAGGGTCTTTATCTTGCACTTATTGATGTATTACCAAATGCTGAAATTAGATGGTGTGCTAGGTATATATGGGCAAACTGAAAGAAAGACTGGAGGGGTGAAGAAAGGAGAAGAAAATTCTGGCAGGTTTTCAGGGCGTCATTTGAGGTACTTTTACAGTCCAAACTTGATGACTTGAGTGAGTTAGGAGAAGGCATTGTAGAAGCTTCGTTAAAGTATAACAAAGAAGCATGGTGTAGGACATATTTTAAAGAATATAGCAAGTGTGATATGGTTGAGAACAACATGTGTGAGACTTTCAACAGTTGGATTTTAGGTGCTAGGTTCAAATCAATAATCACTATGCTAGAGGAAATTAGAGTCAAAGTTATGGAAATAATGAATCAAATGAGAGAATTTTCAGAAAAATGAATTATTGATGTATCACCAATGGCTATGGATATTCTTAGAAAAAATGCTGGAATTGCAGATAATTGTGAGGTAAAGTTTAATGGTAATCTTGGCTTTGAGATTCATGATCCACCATATAAACATGTTGTTGACCTAAAAAAGAAGGTGTGTAGTTGTAGGTCATGGCAACTAAAGGGAATTCCTTGTGGCCATGCACTTACAGCAATTCATTATAAGGATTGGATTGTTGAGTCATTTGTTGATCATTGGTATAAGAAGGAAACATACTTGAAAGCTTATAATAGGTTTATTCAACCTATGACAAACATGAAGATGTGGCCAAAAAGTGATAGACCAGTCATTGAACCACCTGAAATTACTACCATGCCAGGAAGACCAGGAAAAAAAACAGGAGAAAAGATAGTGATGAGCAAGTTAAGAAGAAGTTTGGAAAAGCTACAAGGAAGGGAAGAAAAATGAAATGTTCCGTGTGTAAGACTTTTGGACATAACAAGAAAGGATGTCCAACTCTGGTAAGTTGTGCTTTAATATGTCTCTGTTACTGAATTTTACTCTTGTTATACTTTTGACTTTAGTATATGTTTGTAGAAAAATGTTGTTGCTGGAACAAGTGTTGCAACTGCTGAAAATGCTGCAACTTCAGATTTTACAAATGCTGCAATTGGAAGCCAGTCAAGTGTAAATGCAGGTCCAAGTGTAGGTTGTACTCTAAGTGCAAGTCTAAGTGTTAGAAGGCCTACAAATGTTTCATTAAGTGGTGTAAGGCTTGCAACTGCCTTGGCATCTGGTGGAAGGCCTACCAGCTACATCAAGTGATGTGAGACAATTAAATACTTCAACAATCAACTTCTAGTGCAGCTGACCAAAAAAAAAAAAAAAGACTAGCACAACTTTGAGAGGTGGTGCAACTCTTGCATATAAGAGACCAAGACAAAAAAAAACAAAGACAGCTGGTTATGGTCTCTTATTTGGATTAGGTGGCAGTGTAACTGAGAGGGTATGTATTTTATCATTAAACACATTTAATTGCTTTAATTGATATTAGTTCATCTTTACGTTAAGATTTTTGTTGTTCTCTCAGTTTGGAAATACTGATAGGGTGTTACATAGTGCTACATTGTCAAGTTCAACTCCTACCAATATTGATCTTGGTTACAAACCCAATGGACTAAGGTGGAAATGAAGAGCTGCAATTACTCAAAGGCAGCTACGAGAAAAGAGTTACAGAAGCACTCAAGGCACTCAAGGCACATATTATTAGATTTCACTTTGTTTAGCTTAATGGCTTGATTCCAACTAACTTTATTTTGATTAATGACTTGATCCCAACTGTTTTGGTTATGCTATTAGGAAGACTTTGTTTTTGTATATTAATGACGCCTATATGAATTTGTGTTAAGTTGCTATTGGGAAGACTTTGTTTTTCTGTATGAATTTGTGTTTGAATGAAGTTGCTATCCAGATTTCTGAAGCAAACACAGTTCACTATTGAGGCTAATGTCTTTGTTATTCCATTTCATTATCAAATAACACCTAGTACAAATCAATATATCTTAAAAATAACGGCTAGAAATCAAATAACAACAATCACAATAACAGTGATGTCAATATTAGTGTTTGATCCTTGTCTTGCTTGTCTTCCTTTCCCTGAACTCGTTGATAGATTCTTGTTATTGTATTGTTCTTGGCATGTTGAATCATTTGCATCAGCCCATCGGAAGAATCCACACCCATTACCGGATAAATATTTAACCCCAAAACATTCTTCCAGGATTAGTTGGTGTTCTTGATGTCTTTAGTTCAACATATATTTCACAGTAGCAACATCAAACCGTCATCGTGAAGACCAACAAAATCAAACCAACAAAAATACAATAGAATCACACACAAAAAAAGAGATGAGTAGATCGAAGGAAAAAATAAAGGCATCAAAAATAAAAGAGAAAAAATTTGAAGAGACAAGATCGAAAAAAAAAGGAGAAAAAAGCTCAAATTTGTCCAACAATGGTGTTGAGTGAAAATAAAGAAGAAGAGATGACCTTTAAAGGTCAAAATCTGACCGTTAATGCCTTTTTAAGGCGTTTCATGCTCTTGCTTTGTGTGTATCACACGCTCTATGTGGAGTCTTTCCACATAGGATGCCACATGAAAAAAAGTGTTTAAAATGTTGGGTTTGGATGGGTTCAGATGACAAAAGGGTGTTGGAAATGGTGTTTCTCAGGATATTATTTCACCTGAAAGAGTGAAGGAGATGAAAGAAACAATTCAAAATGGCACAAATAATTTGTCTCCAAAACCAAATTATTTGGATACGTGAGTTGAGTAGGAAACAAAGAGAATAATGTGCTGGCAATATCTTGGCCATCTGATTAAATTCCCTTACAGCTGTATATATAGGATTAGAACTAGTACAATTACGTTAGGTTGTTATTTTCCTAAGCAATAGCCTTTAGACACCTGTATAGGTAAATATTTTCTTTCTTTTATTTATTTTTAATGAAAGACTTGTATAAATAGAGGAGCAGTGAAGGCAATAATAATCATCAGAAAAATTTTCAATTTCATCCTTCATTACTTTACAGTTCAAGAATTTTTTATTTCTGTCTTTCTTTATGGTATCAGAGCAAGACGATTCTTCTTCTATGGACAACACTGTTGTTGCTCCATCACTCCAGGGGGCTGGATCCTCTTCTATGGATCCCAGCAACCCCTTCTACCTTCACCTTTCAGATTCTCCTGAAATGTCACTTGTGAATTCCAAATTTGAGGGTAGAGGTTATGCTGGTTGGAAAAGGTCTATACTAATTGCTCTTTCAGCCAAGAATAAGTTAGGCTTTATTGATGGAGGCTGCAAAGCTCCTTCTTCTACATCTCCCAACTATCCTCTTTGGAATAGATGTAACGATATGGTAACCTCATGGTTACTGAATTCCCTTTCTAAAGAGATAGCTGAGCCTGTCATCTACTCGAAATCTGCTCAAGATTTATGGCAGGATCTTGAAGACAGGTTTGGTCAGCCCAATGGGGCCAAGTTATATCACCTACAAAAAGAATTAAGTGACTTAGTACAAGGGGCTAATGACATAGCAACATATTATACAAAGATTAAGAGTTTGTGGGATGAACTTGACATTTTGAATGTAAAAAATTGTTGCTCTTGTATCTGCACTTGTGAGGGTAAATCCAAGTCTGCTAAGTCCCTCCAAGATGAAAGGTTGATACAGTTTTTGATGGGTCTGAATGACACCTGTTCCCCTGCTAGGAGTAACATGCTGATGATTAATCCCCTTCCCTCTGTTAGCCTTGCTTATTCTCTTCTTATGCAAGATGAGCAACAAAGGGAAGCTTCTATCAACTCACAATTCCCAGGAAACTCAGCCTCTTTCTTGGCTTCTGGTCTTAACAGTCCATCACAGTATAAAGGTAAGGGAAAGAAGAACACCACAGTTTGTTCATTCTGTAAGAAGCTTGGTCATACAGTGGACAAATGTTACAGAGTTATTGGCTTTCCAAGTGATTTCAAATTCACTAAGACAAGAAGGGGACAGGGGAATGTAAGGAGCAATGCTACTTTTACTTCTGCAGAAAATGGGGGGGGGGGGGGATAACCATTCTGCTATAACAACTAGCTCTGGAATTAATCAGCTCTCTCAGGATCAATTCTCTCAGTTGGTACATCTCCTCAACCAAGTGAAAAGTAGCCAACCAGAGACTTCAGCTTCAGATGTTACTGCTAATTGTGCTGGTAAAGGTTCACAACAACCCATCTCCTGCCTTATAGGCCTTAATTCTACTCACTGGATCTTAGATTCAGGGGCGACTGAACATCTTTCTTTTGAAATTTCTATGTTCATCAATCTTAGACCATTACCTGTTCCTATCAATATCAACTTACCCAATTCTACTAAGGTCAAAGCCACTCATACAGGGAGTGTTCATCTTTTTCCTGATTTAGTTATTCATAATGTCCTTTATGTCTCTTCTTTCAGGATTAATTTATTGTCTGTTCACAAGTTGTGCACACAACTAAAATGTCTCTTAATATTTTCTTCTACTGGATGTATTTTACAGGGCCCTTCAGTGAAGAACCAACTGGTTCATGGTAAAGTTAGAGATGGATTGTACCAGCTTGAATCTGCAAATTTCCCTTCCAAGAAAACTTTCCAGAATAGTGCAACTAGTGCATTATCTTCTACTATAGTTCCTGTTTGTAGTTCTGTTTCTAGTCCTATGTTTATCAAAAATGAATCAGATGTAAAGCTTTGGCACAATCGTCTAGGGCATTTGCCCATTTCTGCAATGAAAAATATCAACTATTTCAGTTTTAAACTTTTCCCTGAATATTCTTGTGATGTGTGTCCACTAGCAAGACAATCCAAACTTCTTTTTCCCATCAGTAATATTAAAACAAAAGCTATTTTTGATTTAATTCACATAGATACTTGGGGTCCTTATAAATCCACTACTTACAATGGCTATAAATATTTCTTGACAATAGTGGATGACTTTAGCAGAGCCACTTGGACCTATCTTCTGAAAACTAAGAGCAATGCCTTTCCTATATTACAATATTTTTTAGCCATGACAAAAAAACAATTCAACACCTCTGTGAAAACAATAAGGTCTGATAATGCTCTTGAGTTAGGAAAAAGTGAAGTTGGAACTGCTTTTCTCAATTCTAAAGGGATCATTCACCAAACTTCTTGTGTAGCTACCCCACAACAAAATGGGGTAGTTGAGAGAAAACATCGACATCTTTTATTTCAATTAGGTCTTCCTATTACTTTTTGGGGTGAATGTATTTTAACTGCCACATTTCTCATCAACAGATTTCCTTCTAGAGTCCTTATGATCTTTTGTTTGGACACTCACCTTCTTATCATTCTCTCAAAAGTTTTGGTTGTCTTTGCTATGCGTCCACTCTATCACATCATAGATCCAAATTTGACCCAAGAGCTGATGCTTGTATTTTTATAGGATATCCTTATGGTCAAAAAGGTTTTAAACTCTTCAATTTACTTTCCAAAAAGATTATGGTTTCAAGGGATGTTCATTTTTGTGAGTCTGTGTTTCCATTTGTTACTCCTCTTCAGTCTCCTAATTCATCACCTATATTTTCTAATCCCAATTCTCAACATACTTCTGATATTTTCCCGACACCTAGCCCAGTTATTTCATCTGATTTTTCTAATCAATATTTTCCTACAGATTTGACAGAAGCTGGTACAATCCATCTTGACTACATTGAACCACAATCTGATAATCAGATTCCTGGTGGTTCTTCGTCTATTCATGATAATATATCACCCCCTTTACTACCTCGTAATATTGCTCCTCCAAAAAGATCCACAAGGGATCACAGGAAGCTTTCTTATTTGAATGACTATATGTGCAATGCATTGTTTTTGACTGATCTTACAGCTTCTTGTTTTACTTCCCATATTAGTCCTGTCATTTATCATTTTTCAGCTTTATCCTCCACAAATCAACAGGTTGTCAACTCTATTTCTACCATTTCTGAACCTACTAGCTTTGCACAAGCTGCTCAGCACCCAGGCTGGCAGCAAGCTATGGCATCTGAATTTGAAGCTTTGGAAGCTAACAAAACTTGGGATGTGGTGTTGTTGCCAAAAGGGATGAAAGCCCTTCCTTGCAAGTGGGTTTATAAAGTCAAGCAGAACTCTGATGGGAGTCTTGAACGGCTAAAGGCGAGATTGGTTGTTAGGGGTGACATCCAACGAGAAGGAGTGGATTTTAATGAAACTTTTTCTCCCGTAGTTAAGATGACTACCATTAGGTGCATTTTAGCTATTGCAATCAAAAAAAGGTTGGACAATCTCTCAATTAGATGTTAATAATGCCTTTTTGCATGGTGATCTTCAAGAGGAAGTTTACATGAAGTTTCCCCCCGGTATGCCTTCTCCTAGTTCAGCTCATGTTTGCAAGCTTAATAAGTCACTTTATGGACTTCGACAGGCTTCTCGTCAATGGTATGCTAAGCTCACCACTGCCCTTAACTATAAAGGGTTCATTTCCTCTCTTAATGACTACTCATTATTTTTTAAGAAGGATGGAGATTCTATTTTGATTGTCGCAGTGTATGTTGACGACATAATTCTTACAGGAAACAATGCCTCGGAGTTGAATCAAGTTAAATCATTTCTTGATGATGAATTCAAAATCAAAGATTTAGGGGACTTACATTTTTTTCTAGGATTGGAAATTTTGAGGGAATCACATGGGATGATCATCACTCAACGCAAATACTCTTTGGAGCTTTTATCAGAATACGATTGTTCTCATCTCTCTCTTGTGTCATCTCCTCTTGACCCTACACAGAAATTAGGGGCTGATATATGAGATTTGTTAACAGATCCTACTTGCTATCGAAGGCTCATAGGTAAGCTAAATTACCTTACTCACAGTCGTCCTGATATTTCATATTCGGTGCAGCATTTGTCGCAATTTATGCAAAAACCAAGAGTACCTCATTATTCAGCTGCTCTAAGAGTTATTCAATATATTCGAGCTAATCCCAATCAAGGCCTATTTTTGCGAGCTGATCCTTCGCTTAAATTGACTGCTTTTTGCGATGCTGATTGGGGTTCTTGCATTGACTCACGAAGATCTGTTAGTGGATTTTTTATTACCCTTGGTGGTTCTCCGATTTCATGGAAATCGAAGAAACAAACCTCTGTTTCCCTCTCTTCGGCAGAAGCTGAGTATCGATCTATGCGTCGGGTTGTTGCTGAATTAACCTGGCTTAATCGCCTTCTTGTTGATTTGGGTTCTCCGCCGGACCTTCCAATTCCTGTTCATTCAGATAGCCAAGCAGCTATTCACATAGCTCGAAATCCGGTTTTCCATGAGAGAACCAAACATGTGGAGCTTGATTGCCACTTTGTCCGACAACAATTTCTTGCCGGTCTCATTTCTTTGTCATACGTTCCGGCTGCTTCTCAACTGGCCGATCTTTTTACCAAACCTCTCTCCGGGCCCTCACATCACACCATTATTAGCAAGTTGGGCCTCTCTTCAATCCCCTCCAACTTGAAGGGGGGTGTTGGAAATGGTGTTTCTCAGGATATTATTTCACCTGAAAGAGTGAAGGAGATGAAAGAAACAATTCAAAATGGCACAAATAATTTGCCTCCAAAACCAAATTATTTGGATACGTGAGTTGAGTAGGAAACAAAGAGAATAATGTGCTGGCAATATCTTGGCCATCTGATTAAATTCCCTTACAGCTGTATATATAGGATTAGAACTAGTACAATTACGTTATGTTGTTATTTTCCTAAGCAATAGCCTTTAGACACCTGTATAGGTAAATATTTTCTTTCTTTTATTTATTTTTAATGAAAGACTTGTATAAATAGAGGAGCAGTGAAGGCAATAAAAATCATCAGAAAAATTTTCAATTTCATCTTTCATTACTTTACAGTTCAAGAATTTTTTATTTCTGTCTTTCTTTAGTAAGTAGAAGGGTTCACAATACAAACAGATACAAGTATAAGAGTCCACCAAACCATTTCGCCTTTTTATATTGAGTGATATATGAGAAATCTAACTCAATTTTGCAACATATGCAAGGGTAGGACAAAAAAGAATACTAGTTATCCCTTAGGAGACAATTCAATCCCAGCCGTTAAAATAATCCCTTAGTAAATCGATGATGATTCTACAGCCCAATGATCCAGCATCTTCTATCAAAACAGTAGCTTTATGCTTCATGTTTACCAGTTAAAAATTAGGAGAAGACTAATGTCAAATGATCTTTAGCTTATTTTTACTTTCTGCAAAACTGGAAACACCCCAACTATGTTATTTATAGATTGTATAACTGTTTTTGAATAAAGAAATACAAGTGGAGTTTTCTAAGTTTTTGGTTCTTGAATTGACTAGGGAAGGGATTCTTGGTGAACCACAGATCAACAAAACCAATGATTCTGCTTATGTTGAGCTTTCATTTTCTCTGAAGTTGATTTTTGTTGTTGGGGTTGTTGTTTTACGTTGTTTGACTTCAATTTAAGCAACCCCTTTTTCTTTCTCTTAAAGTTGTCTTTTTAAAAAAAAATTGTAACTGTAATGGGCTTTGTTTCTTCATCTGGGATGCTCAAGAATTGCTTGAAAGTGAAGAATTTGAATTGATCTTGAAATGGGTATGGCAAAAAGATTGTATTTTTTGAGGTTGAAGAGGAGAAATTATGGAGTTTTGTTTAGAGTTCTTTTTAGTTTATGGTTCATCCTTGGAGGGATTTTCCCAGTAATGGGTGTCAGGCCTCTCAGAGAAAGATATCGTTCGTGGGGAGATGAGGTTAGTATTGGAGTTACATTTTGTATCTGCACTTCCTTGTGTAATTTGTGCCTTTTAAGGGATAAATTATTTGGTATTGGAATGAAATTGGTCCAAATAGTGGAAAGAGTACAGCCCTAATTAGGATAGGATTGAGGTGTAGATTGATTTGATTGCTGTTATTCTTCTAAAATTTGTAATGTTGTAAAAGTATCACACTATGAAGATTGGCATTTTAATTTTGAACAGCTCAATGTGTATCTGACAGTGAAGATTGCTACTTTAATTTTGAATTGTGTATTATTTGTTGTTGCTATTGTTCTCTTCTCCAGTATTTTTACTTTACATACTTATTGTTTGTTATGCTTTACTTAAGCCGAGAGTCTACCGGAGACAGCTTCTTTTCCTTCACAAGGGAGTAGGGGTAAGATTGCGTACACATCACCCTCCCCATACCTCACTTGTGGGATTACAATGGGTTTGTTGTTGTTGTATTAAAAATTGAAACTTTACTCATTCAAGTGCTCAAGTGATGGAGTGCAAATTTTGTGTTAGCTAGCTGGTGAAAGGAATTCGAAGCTATTTGCTTTTTCTGTAACTGATAGGTTTAGTGCTTCATACTTTATGAATCTTACTAAACACAAGTCAGTTTATCATGCATAAGAGCAAGGATGGATTTATATTATGGACATTGCACAATGAGGAGATATGGCAATGAAAATTATATAACTAACAAGAAATAATATGCTTTTATGTGTCCCCCTTTTTAATATGGAACTTGCTCTTATGAGTATACTTCATTATGGTGAGAAAACACGGAATAAGGTAGGATTTTCTAGGGACTGTTTCATGTTTATGCCTAGAGCCAAGATATCTGTCACTCCAATCAATGCTGGACACCAAAAAGAAAATCAGGGATGATGAAATGGCTGGATAAGTTCAGTTAATGAGATATGAAATTATTTGCTGGATAATTCAGTAAATGAGATATGAAATTATTCCAACACCTAGTGAAGACTGAATATCAAAAGTTCACTAGGACACTGTATCGAATCAAGTATGACGCTAGCTATATTTGGTTTCTTGGTGATTAAGATCAAGGTTACTATCCTTACTCAGTTATAACTTCTTGGAGTTCATTAGGAGTGTGGAATTCTGGAAAGGGCATTACCTTCCTGTATTTGAACAAGGGACATGAAGATAGTATCATAGCCAGAAGTGAATAAGTCATGTTATTTGTTACCCCTGCTGTTCATGCCTAACCATTAACTATATCCTTATTGTTTGTTGCAGTGGCTTCTTGTAAGAAAGGATGAGAATGAATTGGGGCCTTTTTCTGCTTGGAATATAACAGGAACTTACAGAGGTTTGTACAGTATGATGTTTTAGTGCATTGCTGATATTATAAATGAGTGTGGAAGAACACTTTCGTGTTGCTCTACTATATTTTTTTAAAAAAAAGAAGCTTTCCTGTTGTTCTTCCTTCACTCGTATGCAATGTGGTGATAAAACCTTAAAGTGATTGAGTAGGACTCATCAAACCCAATGCAGAAAATTCACGATCACTTCAATTACTAAACTCAGTTGCTGCTTCGGTCTTGAATCTAATTATAACCTCTCCTCGATATTTGAACTGCAGGGTCTTGGAGGTTCCTAGATTCAACAAATAGCTCTTCCAGGTTTCCTGATTTTAGGAAGTCCAATGGCAACTCGGTCCTTGAATTGATAAGTAATCCAACAAAAATAACTGGTGTACATTATGTTCAGGTAATCCTGTCATCATTAAATAAGTGATTTTCTATATGAAATGCTATGTAAATCCTTGTTCTCTGTGCAAGTACTTGTCTCAAACCTATTAATTGTCTATGTCATTGTGTCCCAATAGGTTTACTGAATTTTAAGTTGATGACTTGGGTAGTTTACTTCTCTTTCTATCTTGAGAGAGCATCTATCATAAGTCATACCTGGACTTGCAGCATGCCATGCTTGTTTTCCTGGACTTTACTTTGCTTTTCTAATAAAGCATGATGTTTCCAAGCAAAAGTTGCAATTGACTGTATGTGTGTAGAAAACCATATTTTTTGTAAGGTTTTCTAGTTTTGGTATACATCTTGTGTAGGGTGAGTTTTGCCCTTCATCAAAAAGATCTTACTTTTCTACAAACGTCTTTTGTCAAAAATAAAA
Organism: Solanum acaule; assembly: GCA_036250505.1. Taxonomy (NCBI): domain Eukaryota; kingdom Viridiplantae; phylum Streptophyta; class Magnoliopsida; order Solanales; family Solanaceae; genus Solanum; species Solanum acaule. The sequence goes on from JAJOOR010009141.1 coordinate 28,047, forward strand.
ATGAACATATATCCATAATCATATGGTAAATGTGAAATTGCATGTTCCTCACAAAGGTGCTAATCAATGATCGCATAGCTCCAGGCATAAAGGAGATTAGACATCTATGCAATTAGAAAGTTTTAGTTAGTTTTTATTTCATTTTTAGGAAGTTCCTCCGAACCCCCTTCGACAGAAAATTACACTGTTTATACATGGTTAATATTTGTTTTCTATTATATATAGTAGATGTTGCATCCCCTTTGGCTTCTGCGTGTGTCTACTTATTCATATTTTGAACCCTCTTAGTGAAAATCTTTGCTTTGCCTCTGCCGATAAGCACTTGCAAGATCGCAAACCATGGAATTATCAATGTTGTAAGCTCTATACCTTACAAGGAATAGTCTGGTCTGCTTACTGATTCTAGGTTGCTTCTTTGTTGTAATGTATTGCTATCCTTTGATGAGTGCTGAAAGAGGTTAAACATATGATTTTTAAAGTTGAATTCCAATATTCTAATGCAGATTAACTATTGATAGTAATGTTTATTAGGCATTTCATCTTTCTTAGATGATGATACTTTGAATGCAGAAATTGTACATTTCTATGGTTTAATCTTTATTTGATCTCATTTTCCAAACAACAGGGTGCAATAATTTTCCATGATGTTTTTGACAATGAACATGGAGTTGGTGGTGCACAAATAAGGGTAGAAGGTGTATATATATGGCCATTTAGACAACTTCGAATGGTAGCTTACAGGTACTAGTTCTTATTTGGTACCTAAGCTGAAAGGAAATTTCTAACACCGTCTATCTTGTGCACCATGGAGGATATTGATATAAAACTATGCCAAAGTATTTAAGTAATTTACGCCGAAAGTGTAACAGTTGTTTTCTATCTTTGAAATGGTTCAGTCCTAAGAAGATGTTACAGTCCTTTTATCCCGCTGAGTGATTCCAAAATGATATTTACAATATAAGACAATGGATGTTTAGGATGGTTGTCTTTGCAGAGCTTCAAGCACTCTTAAGTAATTCATGCCATAAATTTACAATTGTTTTTAACTTTTAGTTGCTAAAGTCCTTGTCTCATGCTTAAGGATTCCAATTAAAAGTTTTTTTTTTTTTTTGCGGGAAATTGTCATTAAAGTTTCTAAATCTTGTGTTCTTCAGAAAATGGAATGTAAATTTTAGATATTGGTTCCACATCACTTAACATTCCTGCAGATGCTTTTGTCATGTGCTTCGTCAACTCACAGTCATGCTTTTAATTTGCAGTGGCAAAGATGGTGAGTTTGGCCAGGAAGACGATTATCTATTATCAAATCCATATCACTTGGTATTAATTACAACAATATGTCATTTGTCCTCAGCATGGATTACTGAGTATAGCTTTGACATGACTCCTGATGATCATATGTTACAATGAGTTCTGCTGCTGCTTGAATCAGTTGACATACTTTAAATTTCTTCAGCAGTGTTACATGCTTTATATTTGAAGAGCATAATGCTTGACTACCATTAAGAATTTGACATGCTTTGACTTTTATATATGATATTTCGGTAATGGTATGACAAATTTCAAAACTTTTCTCTTCTACTTTCTTAGGGCTCCTTTTGTCTACTGTATTTCTCTTTCTTTAAAGTAATTTGCAGGGAATAGCTTTTTATTAACATTTGAAACTTTAGCACATGTTTGGATAGACACAAGTAGAATTCATTTTCAAAGTGGAGATGATGAGGAGGAATTATGAATGCTATTCATACCCCTTCTGATGGGCTTCCTTCCTTTCCCCCTATCCTTTCCTTTTCCCTTCCTTTTTTGTTGTTTCAAAAAGGTTTTTGTATATTCCATTCTTCCAATGGTAAGGCATTCACATGTTCAAGAAAAATGACCAATATATCTGGATAAGCTCCTGGTCAGTGGTCTCAAAAAGACAATTCACATTACATATGCCTTCTTTTTTCTTTTATCTCCATTTTACCTTGTAAGAAACATATGCTTTTGCAGTACGGTTTAGCTTCTTTGTCATCAAAATAGCAGAAAATGAGGGCTGCTCTTAATCTTTGTTCTTCCATAGTGGCAGCTAATTACCATCAGATATCTCATATTCCATGGTAGTCAAATTGAAATTATTTGGAAAAGATAAAAAGGAGGCACTTTATCAGGAATTTCTTGTGTTCCGTAATGGCTATAATGGTTACTTTAGATGTACATCCCTTTCATGTGACAATAATTCGAGTTTAAGACTTTATGAAGATTTATGTCATTGAAAAATGACTTGCTTTATCTTTGTTGACAGCTTGGAGTTTTCTCGTCCCAGATATTCCAGGAGTCTTCTCGAGATAAGATTTGGAAAAAGAAACACTGTAATAATTTATTTTTTTCAACATTGATCCAGTTTAATGTTTTAGCTCCTAGCTAACTTATGTATCTTTTTGTTTCTGCAGCACCGTTTTACGAGATGGAGAAAAATTGTAATGTTGAAATTGCTGCACAAATTGCTCGTGTCTCATCATCCTCAAATGGTACTTGGCTTTCTTATTTACCTTTCACCTTTGATACGACTCAAGCATCAAGAGGAAACATTTCTTCTCTGGATCATTTGGCTTTCATATATGCTTCCCAATTCATTCATTTCATGAACTCTGTTTTATATAATTTTTACTGCAATAATCATCAAGAAAGGATTTTTTAAATAAGGTTAGGTCAATCATCAAGAAAGGATTTTTGTCATTACTCTTTCAGGTCTTGGGTATTTTAGCTTTTGATGCCTAAAAATGTTCTAAAGTTAATTTGACAAGATCACCCTGCATTATATATGCAAAATGCATTATGTTACCTAAGCTACTTCTTTTATATTCGTTCAGGATCTTCATATGCTTTTCTGCATGTTCATCAAAATTTTCCAATCTATATATGTACCATCTAAGTTGCGCGGATTCTTCATTTTTTCTGCCGCACCCGTCTCGTGTCGACACGAGACGGGTGCGGGATACGTGTGGGATTCGGTCAACCCACATTGGATACTTTGACCAGAGACCATGGACAAATTTGGGGGAGAATTGAGATTGATAAAAGATAAAATAGATTTAAGACATGGCATACCTTTAATGTTATAGTCCTTTTGTATCTTTTTTAGCTTTTCCTCTAGTTCAATATTTGTTGCTTCATGTTTCAAGCCAAACAAAGAGACACTAAGAATTCAAGCGGTTGTGTTCCAACTTTTGGTAGACAGTAGCAATGATCTATAAGGAGAGTTAGTGGAAGGCCTTGAATGACTTTCTTATTTTTTTATTTTTTTTTGGGGGGGGGGGGG
>JAJOOR010009142.1:0-32132 GCA_036250505.1 Solanum acaule
TACCCTCACCCCCCCCCCCCAAAAAAATATACTTTGTTTTAAAAAATATTTCCAATTTCAAAATTTTATTTTTTCACCCCACCCCTACCCTCAACCCCCTCCCCTGCCCCATCATCCCCCCACCCCTTCCAAAAAAAAATAAAATTTAAGTTTGGTTTTAAAAAATATTTTCAATTTCAATTTTTTTTTAACCCCACCCTCACCACCAAGGGCGGATCTACATGGAGGTTAAGGGGTTCACCCGAACCCCCTTCGTTGGAAAATTACACGTTATATATAAGGTCAAATTTTGTCTTTATGTGTATATATATTAAAATGAGCCCCCTCAACACATGTAAAGAGGCTAGCTAAGTGGTAAAGGAGGTTCAAGAATTCGCTTGGACGTCTTGGGTTCGACTCCACGCAACAATACTTTCCTTGATTTTTTTTTCTTCATTTGGAAAATCAAGTAGCAAGGCTGAGATGGGCTCAACATTTTTGGGCTCGAGCTTTATTATTATTTTTTTTCATTTTTTAAATGTTATTTCTCCTTTTCAATATTCATTGTTTGGAATTTATTAAGCACATTATTTTCATTTTTTGTATTTTCTTCTTTTTATCTCTATTGCTCATTTTATTTTTACGTAACTCTCTTTTTATATACTAATTCAAAGGAACTTGTTAAAAAACTGTCAATTATTCTTGAACTTGAAATTGAGATAGAGAAAAAATATTTTAAAGATAAGTTAAACTAAACTTAATCGAACGAATAAATTTGAAAGGCACGATTATTCATGATATTTCTTTCTCATTTTTTCAGTTCTATTCTAGAGATGTAAATTACATGTATTTGATTTATTCATTTTTTTTTTACCGATGGAAAACCTTATAAATTGAATAAATAAACAAAAATTTGGCGATGCCATTTATTTATTTGTTTAATATGCATTATAATATTAGTAACTCAATCCCCACACATTTTTAAAGAGTATTAAACAATTTTTAAAGTAACATATGATTGAATGAACACTAATTTAATTTATTTTAAAAATTCAAAATAAAGTAAAACAATAAAAAATAAAAAGAAAAAAATCACTTTTTTAAAAATAAAGAATCAAAGAAGCAGGGTAAAGTAGGAAGAAACGTTAAACACGGCATGACAAGGCAAGTTAAATTTAACAGATTAAGGATAATTTTTTTCTTCCCCGATCCGTTTTTCTCCATTTTTTATATTTACTTCTTTATATGTTGAACCCCTCTACGAAAATCCTGGCTCTGTCACTGCTCACCATTACCTCCCCCCACCCACAAAAAAAAATAATTTAAAATTTGTTTTTAAAAATATTTCCAATTTTAAATTTTTATTTTTTTACCTCACCCACCCCTACCTGCAACCCCCCCCCCTAAAAAAATTAAGTTTGTTTTTGAAAATTATTTTCAATTTTTTATTTTTTCACCCCACCCCACCCTTACCCACGACCCCCCCCCCCCCACCCCCTCCAAAAAAAATTAAGTTTGTTTTTAAAAAATATTTTCAATTTCAATTTTTTATTTTTTACCCCATCTCACCCGCCCCCCCTCCCCCCCAACCCAAAAAGAATTAAGTTTATTTTTAAAAAATATTTTCAATTTCAAAAATTATTTTCTCAAAAATATTTTTCATTCATAAATCAAACACTAAAAAATCTTTTTCGAAAAATATTTTCTACTCACCAACCAAACATGAGAAAATAAGTCAAAAATCTATTTGTTTTCCAGAAAAATATTTTCTAGGAAAACATTTTCCTTTCATTCCAAGCACACCCTAATTGTCAAGTTTTCATGGATTCTCAGTTAATTCATTCTATCAAAACTTAAATATTTTGTCTAGTTAAACATGTTTCAGCTTTCACGTGCATTATTATAAACGTCAGTTACATCATTAGTAGTATGCCACACCTATGGTGTAGTCTTGGGTCATGAAACGTATCTTAGCTACCAGTTACTTGTTATTATGTCTTCCTTACATTCTAGTATATGTACTAGCGCCTTATGATCATGGGAAATGCAAATTTGTTATAAATGCAATATTAGGCTTCCTCAGTAGGCATTTGTCTTATACAATTGGAGCAATTGGTGTGCTCCAATTCCATCTTGAGCATATTAAGAGTTAGTACTCTCTTTTGTTGTATATATTTGCACAGTGGTATGGCGCTGTGTTTTCTAGATCACTTGACAGTGGTATATTTTCTTATCTTTTAGTGATTTCATGAACATTATAGTGATGCCGTTTGTGTTTGTTGGTCTTAGGCCTTGTTCTGTGAAGGTATATTTATTATTAATGGTCATCAATTTATATTGATTTGATAGAGCATCTGTGATATATCATATGCATAGCATATATGCTTATATTGTACTTGTTCACCCCATTCAGATTTGGGCATGATAGTTTTTACCATACTTTTGAGTTTTCTATTTATTATTCCAACAACACTATTTTGTTGGGGAGTTCTTGATGTGTTGAGAAAATGTAATTAATCCATGAGTTTTACCATAGTCTAAAAACTAGGAGTTCTCATAATCTTTTTCATGATCAGACCTTATTTTAGGCATTTGAAGATTTGAATTTTGTAAAGTTTTTCACAATTTTTGTTAAGCATATTTTGATGGAAAAAACAAGGTCAAGGTATATTTGAAATAGTCATTAACAATTACAATCATGTACCTCTTTCCTCTCCTACTTTTGACTCATCGGTCTACATATATCCATATGTACCATCTCTAGTGATCTAGTTGTACTAACCATCGTATTTGATTAAAATGTAAATTTAACATTTTTTCCCCTATATCAAGCATCATAAAACTTGTCTTTATTTAGTCTAACTGCTGGTTAGAGGAAAAACCTAGTTCCTTTGATATTTATCTCTTGATAAGTGAAATACTATTATGTGCAAACCTTTTATGCCAAATAAACGAGTCTATTTCATGTGCACTGATATTCTAGGACTAAACTTAGGAGAACTTGTGTACAAATTTTCGTGTATTCTCCACTTTGAGAACCAGTTTCTATGTCTCTGCATTTTCCCATCGGATGTAAAAAAGGAATTGACTCCCTTTATTTATGATACCCTTAGGGGTCGTTTGGTAGAAAAATAAATAATGCAGGGATTAGTAACGCAGGGAATAGAAGTGCAGGAATTAGTAGTGCAAAGTAGATTTTTTTTTAAGCGTTTGGTTCATTGCTTTTGACCTCATCTTGTGTTTGGATTAAAACTCCACAAAAAACTTCTTTCCAATTATACCCTTGCATTATTATGAGATTTTCTATTTTATGTAATTGGTCAAGGTAGATAATTACCGGACAATATTATATTTTTATGCCCTTCTAAGTAGCTAGGAGAAGAACAATTTTGTTGTCATGTTTGTTATTTTCTCACTTGATTTATTTGAGGGTAAACAATTGTTATCTTAATAAATTAATCACATAAAAATGTTAATTTTCAATTTAGAATAGCTAGACCATCTACTTTAAGATCGAAAAGACGGTAAACAATAGTAAAATCGAATGAATCATCTACATTTACATATAAAAATTGCAAGTTGTAGTTTTAATATGTATGCAATTTATAAATTGTTCAAAATACAAACAATTAGAAACCACATATAAACAATTACGATCACAAACGTCATGTGGTGATATATTTGTCTTTTCAATTAGTAAATGTTAAACAACTCACATTTTAAATATTGTATTGATATGTATTGCAATTATTTATTAACAAACAACTCTCTCTAAATAATAAAATTTGTAAGCTAATTTATTTAAATAATTTACTAGTACAAATATAAAACATAAAATCAAGAAAATAAATAAAAATGATTTGAGGGATATTTTTGTCTTTACATGATAATCCGATGGTATTAAATCCAATGTATTACTAATACCACATAGAAGGTATTAGAAATACCTCCTATAATACCATGTAGCTAGGGTGTATAACTAATCCATGGATTAGTTATACTTAGGCCCAAAAATTCTACCAAACTTACTACTAAATAATATCATACATAATACATAGACTATTTCTCCTAATACCTCCTACCAAATGACCCCTTAGTACATTGTGCCTTTAGCTATTTACATGTACACATTTTCAGTGGCATGTGATAAGGATTTTAAAAAATTTTAAATTCATTTATATGTTCTGTCTTTCCATTGCCAAATCCCACACTTCCTCCTTGATTGTTATTCTACTTTCGGCAACTTGTTCCCTCTTTTTGTTGCTCTTTTTTTACTCAATTTCAATTTCTCCTTCTAGAAAGTTCTTGGAGGGTAGCCATGATTTGAGAGGTTTTCGTTATTCAAAGTATCTTTCTTGATCATCCTCTGAATTCTTTTCGCAAACCGGGTCAACTTCTTTTCTTTACAGTCTAGTGTTTTTTCTTTGTAAAGCATATTTTCCTTTTCATCTATAGAGGGATTATTTGGGATTTTCCTTTCAATTGTTCTTAGTATTAGTCTTCTTTAAGAGTTTCCACCTTTCATGGTAATTTTTCTAAAATGTTATCGACTGTTAATTGATTGGCCTTCTTGTACTCTGAGGGAAGCTAACTTTTATTGTTCAAGGTGTTAGCGTTTGAATTAAACATCTAGGTCTGACGTCAATTGTTAATTTATGGCGACCAGTAGACTGAAAGAAGCAAGTTCTATATGAAACTACACAAGAAGGTAAAATGCACAATATGTAAATCATCAAAAGTATTTTCACTATCTTCTCTTATCTTCAACAAACACAAAAAAACAACTACAACAAACAAATCAAAATGCAATAGAGATCTATTTTTTTACCTATAAGAATCTAACTTATAAAACTCAAGAATAGTGTAGGTAAAACTTAATAGGAACATATTCTTTCATTGTAGCAGTTGACACATAAACAAGACACTATATGCAGATTCTGCTCTCGTTTGATAGCTTTCCCTTTAGGTGTGATTGAACTATAAGGTTTACGACGTGTTATAATTATAGGAATAAATAGCTACGTACCTTACAATTCTCCAATAATCCAACCAACAATTTTTTCAAGACTTTTCAATAATCCATTCATAGTTTGACATTGTTTTCTTCTTTCTTCACACGTCCAACTTCTTCTTTCCTCCTGATTAAAAACTAATTCCATGTGCTTATTTTGTGGAAACTTCCCTGGTCATAATATCAATTTCATTGTAAAATTGAGTAAAGGCCTACTATAATTTAGTAAGGTATTTTGTGCACTTGTGAAAAAACTTCTCTAAACAGTCTCCAGTTCTCCGAAGAAATTTCTCTTATCAGTTCTCTTACAATGTTGCTAAGGACATCTCCAACCCAATTACCAAATTTTACACCAAATTTGTTGTCATCACTAATTTTTGGTGTAATCAACTCCAACTCACTACACCAAATTTTACACCAAAAATAAATATTTTTCTCTCTTCATTATTATATTATTATTTCTTATTTCATTTATATTTTCTTATTTCATAAAACAAATTCTTTCTAAACCATTCACCATATATAATTCATATTATTTCCTTTTATAATCGTTTAATATAAAATTATTTTGTACCATAATTTTTTAAATAATATAAATTGCTAGCAAATATTATACATTATACATAATAATGGATAATACAAATAAAAGTAAAATCATTAATGAAATACAATTAAATAAACATTACTTAATTGAAAAAAATATTTTAAATTCTACATAAATATTCAACTTTCAAGATCAGTACGGTGCTCCCATAAATGTTTTATTAATGCATTATGTTGTTCAAAATGAGCTTCTTTGTTCTTTATTTTTTTTATATCGAGTTAGAAATTGTTGAAATTGATAATTTTCATCTATTGTCATTTCTACGGTCGGAGTTGGACCTTCCGACGCATCTTGAATTGGTGCATTAAGATCACGCTCATCCTCAATTTTTGTGAATGTTAATTGTAGTTATATCCAATTATAATTTATAGTAGAATTAACATAAACTTAATTTTTTTTAAAAGTCATATATAGAAAAATTAATTTATAAAAAAGCTAAATTCTATATCTAAAATTAATATTATAAAAATACTACATAAAAAATAATTAAATATACAAACAATTTAATTAAAACATACAATTTATATAATGTTTAATTAAAATTTTGTATAATAAAATAATATTAAAGTATTTAAAAAGTGAAATGGTGTGATGAATAGTGTTACACCAAATTTGGTGTGGGTTGGAGCTCAAAACACCAAATTTTACACCAAATTTAGGATTTGGTGTAAAAATTGGTGTGGATTAGAGCTCAAAACACCAAATTTTATACCAAATTTAGAATTTGGTGTAAATTTTTGTGTTGGGTTGGAGATGGTCTTAAAACGTTAATTTATTTTGGATGTCTATTAAGGACTTTGTTTTTTTAATATAATTACTCATTCTCCATTGTATATTAATTGTTGCTTTTTTAACGTTTGTCAATCATCAAGATACTACTCCTTCCGTTTAAAAAAGAATTGTCTAGTTTGACTTGGCATGGAATTTAAGAAAAAAAAAAGACTTGAATTTTGTGGTTCTAAATTAAAGTTATGTCAAATGTACAAAATTGCTCTTTAATTTTGTAGTTTTAAACATGTCACGTGGAAAGCTGAAAGTAAAATGTTACCAAAAAAGGAAAGAGGTCATTCTTTTTGAAAAAACTAAAAAAGAAATAAGGTCATTCTTTTTTAAACGGATGGAATATATGATTTGAATGTGGATTAAATGATGAAGGCACCTCATCAACTAGAATGTCTTCAAAGTGTTCGTAGAAAAATCTTAAGCAAAAGAAAAGCTAAACTCACGAAAATGAATATAAGCTCACCATATATGTTTGTAACAAGCAAGTACACCTAGCCTGACAGTCGACAGACCATCTGTTGTATGCTCTTCTTTGTAACCTAATATATCTATCTATATCTATATCTATCTAGCTCGATCTATCTATCTATCTATACCTACACTTACTATCTGAAAAGCATGAACTCCCTAATTTGAATTTTAAATTACTATAATACCTCCACCTTAAAACACTCAATTTAGTATATATTGTATATTTTATATTATAGCTATTTATTTATTTGTTCTATATCATATTAAAAGCTGACACATTTTCACATTGCTGTGTAGTGACTTTTTCAAAGGGTTTTGACTTTTTTATAGAGTAGTGACTTTTTCGATGAGTTATGACATTTCTGAAAAGTTATGATTTTTCTGAAGGGTTATAACTCATCTGATAAGGCACGATAAACACATTTTTATACTAACTTTTGTTGTCTATAAATAAAAGGGTTTTCTCACTCTTTTAAACTACGATTTTTTTAAGTTTTCTATTCTTATTCTTAAAACAAGGAATATTGTGAGAGTTCTTCGATTATGCAATTACAATATTTTTTGTGAGTAAATTAGATAGATCAACAAAAATTGATGCAACAATGAGAATGGATTAACTCAACTTCAAACGAGAAGACTATCAAGATAATTAATATGTAATTAATCATTTGATAGTCATAAATATACTTTTGCAGCAACTTCTACTTGATAAGATGTTCAATATTTTTTGTTGCACAAACTATAACTTGGTGTTCAAGCTGTGAAAAGTCTCGAAATGTTGGAGAAAAATTATTTGATCAAATAGTTGAGTGAAGAGTTCAAACTAGATTTAGTTACTACTCCTCCGTTTCCAATGTATTTGTTGTACTTTTATTTTTAACAAGTTTAATATAGAATGTTCTTTTTTCTTAGGGGTGGGGGCGCATCTTTAAAACCACAAAGTTAAAAGACATTTTTATATATTCTACATATCCTTAAATAAAAAAGTCTTTTTTATTTGTTAAAAATTCTTATCAAATTAAAATTAGACAAACTCTATATCTATCTTTTTTTTTTATCTATACTAACTGAAAAGAATAAACTACCTTACTTAAATGTTAAATTATTATAATACTTCACACTCAAAACATCAAATTTAGTATATCTTTTATATTTTATATTGTAATATATTTATTTATTTCAATTATATTATATTGTATCAAAAGAATGTCACGACACAGAGGTACACCCTAGATGTAACATGGCGTACAAGACCCCGAGAGGCCTCATACAGGCCACTTATCTTTCATAACATAAGATAATAGGAAATGATGCGGAAATTTAAAACATTTTCTAATACAATCAAAGTCTCATAAAACAAAGCAGAAGTATATTACACTTGTCTCAAACCATCTAAAACATGAATATATTTGGGACACGGCCCATACAATAGTTCTAACAATAAAAGAAACACATATAAGAGAAAGGTGATCAAATCCTCGATGCTATGAGAACTCACCAAATCTTCACTCCTTGCTCTACTATGAACCTAGCCACTTCGATGGAAGTCAAAATCACCGGACCCTACATTTGATAAGAATGTGGGCAAGAGTATGTGTTAGTACAAAAATGTACTAAATATGATGGCTAGCATAAATCATCAACATGTAAGCATAACATAAGCATTAGTCTACATAAGACATAGGCTATAAGCATAAAAGACATCAACATAAGTCATAAGCATATTCAATGCACATAAATCATCTCATCATAAGAGGGACACTTCTCAAGTAACCTCAACTTATTTTAATCAAAAGACTTGGGTCATCACCTCTAGTCATACATGTCAAGGAAAGCAACTCAATTAACAATCCAAGCTAAGTTATCGCCATACAATCAATCTCATACAGAAACATACTTACAATACTTCCTTGAAGTAATCTTGTTTCATCCTAAACATGCTACTTTGATTAGGGACTTGTCCCTCTTTAGTCATTCTTGCTCTTCATGGTAGAGTATCTCTCTACTAATCCAAGACACATCATTACTCATGAATGGTTACTATTCACCAATTCAAGACTACCAAGGAAAAGCACCTCATCATGCTAAACCAAGCTATCATTTTCATAACATTCTTTATGTCATTCATACTTACTTTTAAAGACATGGGGATTCACCTCTTTGCCTAACTCATAAAGGCTAATGGGTATTCGTCTCTTGCCTTACTTACTTTAATATTGCGCGTACTCGCCTCCACAATCATTTCATATGACATGGGTACTCGCCTCCACATCATTTTATAAGGAGCATGGGTACTCGCCTCCATGTCCATTCATCATAGTAAGAACGTGGGGACTCATCTCTTATTCAATTCTAAGGAGTATGTGAATCACCTCATATCCTTGTATATTGAGGTTAAGGGTAATCGCCTCTAGCCTCATCATTCATTAAACATTTTAGTCTAGATTCATTTTAGGTGAGAAATCCTTTCAACCTAGAATCATTCATGTGAGTAGACCTTTCACATTCATGCAATCATGCTTATCAATTCTTTATAGGAAGTATCGCTTCCATACTACAACATCATCAAACAACAATTCATAATCTAGGCTTTACTCTCAAAGCACTACATCTCATGATCATCATCTATGCTTTATTCTCAAAGCCCTAGCATTCATAGTTCATCATATTAGCTTCACTCTCAAATCCCTAGAAATCAACATTCATAACTACAAGCCTTACTCTCAAAGCATTACTTCTCATCATCATCACATATGCCTAGATCTCAAGACATTCTAATCACACACTTCATTCTTAAGCAATTCTAATCATATACCATCATATAGGTTCAATCTCAAGCACTGCTAATCATAATTCATGTATACTTTAATCTAATTCAATTCATGTCTATGTGGTCTACTCTCAAGCAATTCATATTTATTTGTTTCAATATCAAGTAATCTATCATGTTTTCCATCAATCCTAGAAGATTATCTCTAAATCCTCAATTTCCTTTTTCATCGTATAAAATCCAATTTCATCAATTCTAGGTTAGAAACAAGGGTTAGGCATGGGTACATGTAAATTCATCCTATAAACATGCAATTCAATCATAAACAATGATAATCCACTCAATTGGATCAACATTTATCATAACCCACAATATTGGAAGAAAACCTAACTAGAATTGGGGGAATTCTTCTTCAAATTATGTAGTTCTAGGGGACTCCATGGATGAAAGAATTCCATAGATGAATAATACATCATACCTTGATTACAAAGCCTACCAAACTTGGAAGAATGGAGACTTGACTTGACCTAGCTTGTCCCTTTTCTTCTTCTTCTTATTCACTTTCTAGGGAGATAATATTTGAGAGAAACCCAATTCTTTTGGTGAGTTGAGAGAATGACTTAAATGACTCAGAATAGGGGTCTAAAATACTTATATAAGTGGTTTAGACTAGGATAAAATAACACCACTTAAGTCTAATCAAATTTGGAAAGTCCCATTATGCCCCTAGACTAACCGCCTCAATTGCCCCAAAAAGATCCAACCACGAGACCCCATCGACGAATAGTGGATGGACCATAGGTCCATCCACGTCAGGCGTGGTTTGTGTTCAGAGAGTTGACCAAAAAGGGTTGGATCCACGGACCCCTAACCACGAGCCATGGACCCATCCACGGGGCGTGGGTCCTGGCCGTGGTTCACTGCCTTAGGCAGTTTCTTGGGGCCTCTTCATGGGCCCATAAATGGGTCCTTGTGGGTTGACACCTTGAAGTCCTAACATGCTATCCCTTATTTGGAGTATAGAGTGTTACATTATCTCCTCATTGGGATCATTCGTTCTCGAAGACGTTCTAGGTACTTCTTAAGGGAAACTACTCTAGACTAGCAAACCATCATTCATGCAACACATCTAAATGCACACAACCAAGGAGGAATCATCAAATCCAAGCTAAACATGCTCAATGTATCACATAGAAGGTAGGAACTACATCTAACAACCCAAAATGCATGAAATCTTAACATTTCTCATGTTCAAGGAGGAACTTACCATCTCCAAGCTATAAGCATACTCAACACAATCTCATGGATCCTATATGCAATGATCTATACTCATAACATACATCCAAGGAGGAATCCCTCTAATCCAAGCTATGGCATGTTTCATAACTCATCTCATGAAGTCTATAAGCAACTCATACTCAATACACTACAACATGAGGAACATTAATCATGCGAACTCATTTTCTTTCTAAACACAAGCTTTTCATGAACACACACAATATAGGGGAATCATGGGACATCTAAAACACACATGACTTCACACAAAAAACAAACCATGAGGAACTCATCATCTCAAGCTAAAGGAGGAGTATAAGCAAAAAGGATGAGAATATTGGGACATCTTATTGGGCTCGGCCTCCCAAGTAGCACCCTCAACTAAAACCCTCACTAAAAGATCACTCCTTAACACTTTCATGGAAACAACTTCCTTGTTCTTTTATTTCTTAACTTGCCGGTCTAAGATCTCATATGGGTCTACAACATGGGGACTAAGCTTTCCCAAACTCATTACACACTTTCTCTTTCTTAGCGCTCGCCCCTCTTGTATAGTAAGGGCTACTTTGGTTGCGCGACTTTCTCTTATAGGGTGACTTGATTTAGCTTGACCTACTTGACTCAGCGGTTAGAGTATCGCTTTCATACGGCGAGAGCTTTCCCTAATATCCTCCCTTTTCCACATCATGGGGGTTTACAGGAGATCCCAGAGGCTCGCTCGGAAAGGCTGCTATACCATACCCTTTGACTTAACTCTACTCTAGTAGTCACTAGACTCACTATAGTAGTCCGTCTGGCTGGTGAGAAAATTCAAGTAAACCCAAATTATAAACATTAAGAACATTCAACGGCTTTACTATCTGATGAGTCCACAAATTGGACTCATTTAGGGCTTTATTTTAATAAGAATAAAGTCCTCGAATTCTTATTTTGTCTAAATATCTGATGAAAACTCTTAAGTTTCAGGTATTTGAAGTTTTAATGAAAGCATGGATACTTAGACGAAAAAAGAAACAAAAAGGCTGAAAAGAACGACGAAGCTGAAACCCGAGCATCGCCAAGCACACTTGCGATTCGCCGAAGGGATTTACTCCGCCCTTTGTTCTAGTATGCAAAGCCCTGAAGGAGAAGGATAAAAAAGGCCACGAAATGAGTAGTAGGCGCTCTGCCGAATAGTTCCGCGAAGCAATACTATACCACCCAATGGTCCAGAACGTGAAGGTGCTGAAGGCAAGCACGAAACGACGATGAGTCAAACGAAGGGCGAGTCACCAAAGTCATTCGGCGACATCGACTAACTTCGCCGAAAGATCTGCTAGTGCTATTTTCTGAAGTCTATAAATACTGAACTTATTATTATTATTTTTAAGTGTCGAACTTTTATTTTAATTTCCAGAATAGAATAGTACCTTTTAGATATTTTCTCTCAAGTTTGGAGAGGGTTTTTGGAAACTTGAAGAAAGGAGTTCATCTTCCCCAAGTTGGACGTGGGTCTTCTCTATTCTTCTTCCTTTGATTAAATTAAGGTTTAATTTCTTATACCCATTTGATTTTACTATCATTTTAGGTGTATTTTGTTATTTTTTGATGTGTGGCTAAAAACCTCCATTCTTGGGGTGTGATTTAGCAAATATGTGTTGATATTATTGTTGGGTCTTGCTTGCTGATAGGTTAGATGTAGTTTAATGGTGATTTCACCTAGTGGTTGTGGTTTAATCTAAAGGGTTTGTAGTTGCAAATACAAAGCCACTCATGTATTTTCAACTTGCTCGAGAGGGAGGTCGCGAAACCAAGATCACTAGACTAATGGCCTAAGAAGTGGGTTGACATGAGGCTCAGCCCGAGAGGGTGAACCCTAGTCCCATATCCTAACACTCATCTCGAGAGAGTGAGTGGAGTAAGGCGTAGGCTGGTCTTCATACCGCAAATGGGTGTCCGATAGGAACACATTTGAAACGGGGTAAATTGCCCGAGAGGGAACTTATTTCCATACAAAGCTTAACCTAGTCAGTATTATCTTACAAATTTCTTGTCAAAAACATGTACCTTACTATTTATCTCAACTTGTATTGCGGTCAGACCCCAAGAATATTTCCCCATACTTGATTTTCTTGTTAAATTTTGCTTGTTTTTTACTACTTGTAACAAAACCCACAATTGATATTTGACACTTTCGTGTCACCCCCTTTAATGTACTATATTTTTAATCGTTAATGTCTTTGTCTACGACTAATTAGAGCTAAATTTTATTTTTCTATCAATTATAAAAAAAACCACTCCCTTGGGACACGACCCCAACCTTTAGTTGGGTTTTTATACTATTGACAATCGTAGACACTCATACTGTAGGTTAGTGTCGTTGGTCACGATAGGCATCAAAATGGCGCCGTTGCCGGGGAGTGGTGTTATTTGAGAATATTTAGATTAGTAGAATTTTTGTTCTTCTTAGTTGTAATTTACTAATTTAATTTTCAGTTGTGTTTTGAGTATTTGTGTGCCATAACAGGCCATATGAGTACACACGGGGACAATAGCTGCCAAGCGGGCCACTCAGCTGGTGGTGCTTTTCATCGAAACGACATCAACGATGCTAATAGTGTTTATCATCCTGCTGGCATGGGCGAGATGAGTGAAACTTGTATACCACAAGCTGACGGGAATATAATGTTCAAAGTTACCAGCGCAACACTCCAACTCATATATTCGAGAGGCTTATTTGGAGGGTTGGCGCATGAAGATCCACATGATCATGTAAGAAGCTTTGTGGAAGTGTGCATCTCTTTATCATTCAAGAACCTATCTGAAGAATACATACGGTTTTGCTTATTCCCATTTTCGTTAACTGGGGGTTCCACTAAATGGTTGATTGAGCACCCAAACAACTCCATCAGATCATGGGAGGAGTTGGTTGTGGCATTTCACGAAAGATTCTTTCCTCCATAAAAAATGATGAAGCTGAGAGACAATATCTAGAATTTTAAGCAACAGGAGGGTGAACCAATTCACGAGTCATGGAAAAGGTTCAAAAGATCTTTGCGTAAGTGCCCAACGCATGGGCTACCAGGTGAGTTGCTGCTCCAATACTTCTACCGTAGTCTGGATTCGGTGAATAAAGGAATAGTTGATCAATTGGTGCAAGGAGGAATACTGTTACAATCATTTGAAGTAGCCTCATTTCTCCTAGATGGTATGACTAAAGTAAACCAAGCATGGTATACCAAAGATGATCAAGTCTCCCCACTATGCTTCTGATTGACGCAAAAATAGATCGAAAAAGAAAGGGAAAGGGACGAAAACATCAAGAAGATGTTATCTCAAATGAAAATGCTATAAGAACATATGAAGGGGACACGTGGGGTGTTTCGAGTTGAGGAGAGTTCTTCTTCCGGCTACTAAAGACCGGGGGAGAATAAAGGTTGGAACTCCAGAAAATATGAGGAAGGTTTCCACACACGTTGGTGGGGATCAAGGTTGGCACTATTATAGAGGAGAAGAACCAGGGAGATATTGGCAAGATTGGGCTGAGCAGGATGGTCAGGAGGAGGACCATATTCACTTGTGTGAAAGCCCAAAATCTAAAGGGAGTGCAAGTAGTCCTCGGGTAAATGAGTTATTAACACGCATACTCGACAAAGTTGAGGGCTCTGATGATCTGCTAAAAGGAATGAAAGATGAATTTTCATCATTGAACAACAAAGTAAATTCTCATGCGGGTGCCATTAAAATGCTGGAAGAAAAATTGAGTTTGTTATCAGCTCAATTAATATCCACAACACCCATTGACCATATTGAAAGAGAGCTGGCAGTGGTTACTCGTACCGGTAAGGTAGCGATAGGGGGAATGATGGAAGATGATGATACTTAGAAACATGAAGAGAGTCAAGGAGTAGAGGAACAAGCTTTGCTTATTCAACAAGGCCTTACTAAAGAACCACAGGAGGAAGCAGATCAACAAGTTCAGGTTCCAAAAGTCATACAACCCTTACCCAAGATACCTCTACCATTTCCCCAACGTTTGAAAAAGAAAAATGAAGATGAGAAGTTAAAATTTTTTTTGTCAATATTCAAGAGCTTATCAATCAACCTTTAGCTGGTAGAAGCATTGTTGAAAATGCCGGGATACGCCAAATTCATGAAAGAGCTGGTTACAAAAAAAAAGAGCTTGGAATATGAAACGATAGAGGTACCCCATAGTTGTAGTGCAATTATGACAAATGATTCAATCACTAAGAGAGAAGATCCTGGAGCATTCACAATCCCGTGCACGATTGGCATGCTCCAATTTGCTAAAGCCTTGTGCGAATTAGGGGCAAGTATCAACTTGATGCCCTATGCAATATACAAGCAACTTGGATTGGGTGAACCAAAAGCAACCACAATGAGACTCCTCATGGCTGATCGATCAATCAAGCACCCAGTCGGAATACTCTATGACATATTAGTAAAAGTGGATCGGTTCATCTTTCTGGCTAATTTCGTGATTCTAGATTGTGAGATCGATGCTAAAATTCCCATTATTTTGGGAAGACCTTTCTTAGCTACAGGGAGAGCACTGGTGGATATTGAAAGCGAAAAATTGAAGTTCCGTGTGAATGATAATGAGGTGACCTTCAATATCTCTAAGTCCATGAAGCAACCAACTAACATCCATGTAGTGTCCACTGAGGATGTGATAAATAAGGCATTGTCAAGTGTGAGTCATTTAATGTGCAATAATGAGCCTCTTGAATCTGTGCTTGCTAATTATGATGAATCCAAAGTTTAGGGTTACGAGAAACTAGTAGCTGCTTTATCAGGATTATGAGCATATTCAAGGAATCCAATCAAATTGGATATCGATCTGCAAAACAGAGAAAGCCCCCTGCTAAACCATCAACAGAAAAACCACCGAATTTGGAGTTAAAAGTCCTACCCTCTCATCTCAAATATGCCTTATTAGGAGCCAATAATGCTCTACCGGTAATTATTACCGCCAATCTGCTTGAAAGGCAGGTGAAATTGCTCATTGAAGTGCTGTGGAAGCACATAAAAGCTATTGGATGGACAATAGCCGATATAGTAGGAATTTCGCCTGGCATCTGCACTCACAAAATCCGGCTCGACAAGGAATGCAAGCTTAGTGTTGAACATCAACAGAGATTAAACCCTCCAATGCAAGAGGTGGTAAAAAGAGAAATCATCAAGTGGCTGGATGCAGGGGTGATATACCCTATTGCAGATAGTAAGTGGGTAAGTCCGGTGCAATGTGTCCCGAAAAAGGAAGGAATAACCGTGGTCCTAAATACAAAAGGAGAACTTGTGCCAACAAGACCAGTAACTAGGTGGAGAGTGTGCATGGACTACCGAAAGCTTAACTCATGGACCGAGAAAGATCATTTTCCGATGCCTTTTATGGATCAGATGCTTGACCGGTTATCAAAAAGAGGATGGTACTATTTCTTGGATGGATACTCCGGCTATAATCAGATCTCTATTGCACCGAAAGATCAAGAGAAAACCACCTTTACTTGCCCTTATGGAACTTTCGCATTCAAAAGGATGTCATTCGGGCTATGTAATGCCCCAACAACATTTCAGCGTTGTAGCTGTCTATTTTTGCAGATATGGTCGAAGACTCTATGGAGGTGTTCATGGACGACTTCTCAGTCGTCGGGGATACGTTCGAAGAATGCTTGACTCACTTAGGAAAGGTACGCCAAATATGAGTCGAAACGAATCTGGTTCTGAATTGGGAGAAATGTCACTTTATGGTAAAAAAAGGTATTGTTCTTGGGCATAAAGTATCACAAATGGGACTGGAGGTTTGCAAGGCATAGCTTGAGATCATTGAGAAATTACATTTCAGTAAAGGGTGTTCGCAACTTTTTAGTGCACGCAGGATTTTATAAAAGGTTCATCAAAGACTTCTCAAAGATTGCACTCCCATTATGCAAACTCCTAGAGAAGGAAGTCAAATTCCACTTTAATGATGCTTGTATGGCTGCATTTCAGTGCTTGAAAGAGAAGCTAATATCCACCTCGATCATCATCATCCCTAATTGGTCCGAATCTTTTGAGTTAATGTGTGATGCCAGTGGTATGGCACTAGGGGTTGTGTTGGGGCAGAATCGCAACAAACTATTTCACCCAATCTACTACGCAAGCAAGACTCTAAATAGTGCCCATCAAAATTATATGGTCACCGAACAAGAGTGTTTTGCAGTAGTCTATGCATTTGAAAAATTCAGGGTGTACTTGCTAGGCACCAAAGTAATCGTGCACACTAATCATGCTGCACTCCGTTATTTGATGGCAAACAAAGATGCAAAACCAAGATTGATTAGGTAGGTACTACTATTACAAGAAATTGATTTCAAGGTGAATTATCGAAAAGGGAGCGAAAATCAAGTAGCTGACCATTTATCAAGGCTGGAAGCAAGGGAGAATGTCGAGCACGAAGTTGACATAGATGACTCTTTCCCAGATGAACGGGTGTTTGCAATATCCCTCAAACATACGCCATGGTACGCAGATTTTGCAAATTACATTGTGTGTGGGCTGATGCCGGATGAGTTGACCTTTTACCAACAGAAAAGATTCTTGTTCGATGTTAAAAAGTACTTTTTGGAAGAGCCATACTTGTTTTGAGAGTGTGCTGACCATATCATCAGAAGGTGTGTTTCTGAAGAAGATGTGGTAGAAATTCTCCATGCGTGCCATACATCACCAGTGGGAGGTCACCATAGTGGTGTTCGCACCGCCGCTAAAGTTATCCAGAGTGGATATTACTGGCCATCAATCTACAAGGATGCACATGAATTTGTAAAGAAATGCTCGAAATATCAGCAGCAAGGCGGAGTGTCTAGAAGACACGAATTACCTCTCACTCATATTTTAGAGGTTGAGCTATTCGATGTATGGGGGATAGATTTCATGGGCCCATTTATGAGCTCGTTTGGAAATAAATATATCTTGGTGGTTGTGGATTATGTTTCCAAATGGGTGGAAGCCATCGCACTTCCAAACAACGAAGGAAAGAGCATCGTCCAATTCTTGAAACGCTACATATTCGCCAGATTTGGCACCCCGAGAGCTATCATAAGCGATGGGGGATCCCACTTTTGCAATAAGTGGTTCTCAATGTTGAAACACAAAGTGGCAACCCCATATCATCCCCAAACAAGTGGCCAAGTCGAAGTGTCAAATAGGGAAATCAAAAGCATCTTGGCCAAGACAGTAAATGTCAATAGAACTGATTGGTCTAGGAAACTCGATGATGCACTATGGGCATATCGGATTGCTTACAAAACACCTATCGGGATGTCTCCATATCAGTTGGTTTATGGTAAGGCTTGTCATCTACCTGTTGAGTTAGAACACAAAGCATTATGGGCATTGAAAGCTTTAAATTTGGACTAGTCAAAAACTTCAAGGGAGAGAACAGAGCAGCTGAACGAACTGGATGAATTCAGACTCAGGTCATATGAAAGTTCAGCCATCTATAAGGAGAAGATGAAGAAATGGCATGATGCTCAGATACTCAAGCAAGACTTCAAGGTAGGAGATTGGGTTCTGCTATACAATTCGCGACTTAGACGCTTTCCTGGAAAGCTCAAATCTAAATGGTCTGGACCATTTCGAGTAACGTGAGTGTTCATCAATGGTGCCATAGAAGTTAAAGATCAGGAAGGACCTCTATTTACAGTGAACGGTCAACATCTGAAATTGTATCTGGGAGATTGTCAGGAGATTTCGTTGGTTGAAGTGGTATTTGGAAGACGCCTAAAGGCGTTGCTACGTTGTACCACGACGTTAACTAAGGCATTGTCTAGGAGGCAACCCAAGACCCTTTGTTATCTTCTATTTTGTGTATTGATTAAATAATAGTGTCTGAGTTTTATAGATTGAAGTGTAATAGGTGCCAAAGAGGTGCATAGTGGTGAGCAACAGATCCAGTTGGCAAGTCCCCGAAGAAGTCGGCGATTAAATCTATTCCGTTGTTTGATTCAAGATATCTTCTCAATCTGGAGTCTGTAAAACTCGGCGAGCTCAGGAAAGTTTCAGCGAATCGCCCACCTGATCGGCAACCCAGATGGTCACCGTCGTTTGAACATCCACAACTGCTGACAAATTCTGTAAAACTCGGCGAAGTAAAAAATTGTTTGGCGAAGCACCCAATCACTCAGAAACCAAAACACTACCGCAGAATGGGAACGAACTGGATAAACTGCAGGCCACGCACAAAAAGGGCAGCTAATTAATCACCCGAGAGCGTGGGTGGAAGATAAGCACATTGAAATGTTAAGAAAAGATGTACAGAGCTTGATGAATCACTCGGCAATGCACCGAAAACGTCCCCAACATACCTTCTACTTTACGCAACATCTGTTGAAGGACTCATCAACAACTCGAAACAGCTGCCTAATCATGATTATTCTTTATCCCTTTTCCTTGTCTTATCTTTCTTCAGCGTTGGATATTGTTATTGTTCACATTTGAGGACAAACGTTTTTATTGGTGGTGGGGTGAGGCTCACGTTTTATGTGCTATTTGTGATTCGTGTTTTGTTTATATTTGGGCTGTTTTGTTTAAAATTGTATTAATTACTACTTTTCTGTGGATGTTTGAGCTTGTGACTCTCTTTTTCTTTTAATTGCAAAACGATTTTGACCCATTTTGAATTTTTCGCACATTTTTGCCACCCTTCGTGAGTTGAATGTGGTCGTTCTTTTGCAAAAAATTAAGTCTCAGTTTTGATCAATACCGATGACTTGAATAGTGCTCTCAATTGAATGAACATGAATGTATGGCTACGATGAGGCTAGATGAAGTTGCATAGACAATATGTGAACTCTTTGCATCTCATTGTGATTAGACATTTATCGAATTGATTCTCTTGTTATGACCGTTGCACACTAGCGAAAGTGTGTAGTCTTGTTTGACTTAAATGTCGATGCCTTGTGAGAATAGCTTGCTTTGAACCATGCATGAATAAACCTAGAATTTTCCCTGTTAGTCTGATTGATTTAGAAAGGTGTCCTCTTGAAATGATCTTAGGCAACTTTAAAGAGTGTGAGCCAAATTTGACATATACCTCTTTTGTGGCCTACCCGTGAGTGTGTGAAACTCTTTTGAACATCCTTTGAGCCTTACCTTTCTTTGGAAGACTCTTGATGAACCCTAGACCTCACTTGACCCACTACCTATAACCTTCTTAATTTGTGGTTTAGTGAATAGCCAACTTAGGTCAAAAGCCTAAGTTGGGGGTGTGGTGAAAAGGAAAAGGAGAAGTCAAGAAGTGCAGGAAAAGTCCCCCTCAACCCTTGGTGTTGCAGGATAGTGGAAACCCCTTCAATTCAAAAATAAAATGTGGAATAAGGTACGAAGGAAATCGGGTTTCCAAGCAATCCAAAAAGGTGAATAAACAGGTTACTTAAAAGCATTAGAAAAATAATTGATAAAGAAGGAGAAGGGAATGCCTTGAGAACACCACATCCCACGAGGAAAGAACCATTAAGCTTAAATGACCATACCTTTGCACTCATCCCCATTACAAGTCTTAGAAAGACCTTTTTTTATCTTGAGTAAGATGAATCAAAAGTCGATTAGAAAATAAGGGCAAACCTATGGGTAAAAACATGCGTTATGTTCCTCTTTTTGAGTGTGAGCGTTGCATCTGATTCCTAATCTTGAATTGATTAACCTCTGTGTGTGAATATGGAATCATTCTTCATGTGAGGGCATTTAGATACTTTTTGTCGAGCTTGAACTCACACAAGTAGCAAGTATTGCGAGCATGAGAATCTCTGGTAATGGTGTGTCACAACTTGAATCTTTGAGTGCACAGTTGATCTTTGCATAAGTAATTTGAATCTTGTTGTGTATGTTCATGTTTGAGTCTTGTGTAGCACTGTTTGAGACACCCTTTTTGAATGGCTGATCTTGAGTTTGCTTGAGGACAATCAAAAGTTTAAGTTAAGGGTGTTGATGAGTCCACAAATTGGACTCATTTAGGGATTTATTTTGATAAGAATAGTGTCCTCAAATGCTTATTTTGTCTAAATATCTAATGAAAACTCTTAAGTTTCAGGTATTTGAAGTTTTAGTGAAAGCATGGATACTTCGGTGCAAAAAGGAACAAAAAGGCTGAAAAGAACGACGAAGCTAAAACCTGAGAATTGCCAAAGGGATTTACTCCGCCCTTTGTTCTAGTAAGCAAATCCCTGAAGGAGAAGGATCAAAATGGCGACGAAAGGAGCAGTTAGCGCTCCGCCGAATAGTTCCGCGAAGTAGTACTATACCGCCCAATGGTCCAGAACGTGAAGGTGCTGAAGGCAAGCACGAAACGGCGATGATACAAACGAAGGGCGAATCGCCGAAGTCATTCGGTGACATCGACTAACTTCACCAAAAGATCCGCCAACGCTATTTTCTGAAGTCTATAAATACTGAACTTATTATTATTATTTTTAAGTGTCGAACTTTTATTTTAATTTCCAAAATAGAATAGTACTTTTTAGATATTTTCTCTCAAGTTTGGAGAGGGTTTTTGGGAACTTGAAGAAACGAGTTCATCTTCCCCAAGTTGGAAGTGGGTCTTCTCTATTCTTCTTCCTTTTCTTAAATCAAGGTTTAATTTCTTATACCCATTTGATTTTACTATCATTTTAGGTGTATTTTGTTATTTCTTGATGTGTGGCTAAAAACCCTCATTCTTGGGGTGTGATTTAGTAAATATGTGTTGATATTATTGTTGGGTCTTGCTTGCTGATAGGTTAGATGTAGTTTAATGGTGATTTCACCTAGTGGTTGTGGTTTAATCTAAAGGGTTTGTAGTTACAAATATAAAGCCACTCATGTGTTTTCGGCTTGCCCGGGAGGGAGGTCGCGAAACCAAGACCACTAGACTGATGGCCTAAGGAGTGGGTCGACATGAGGTTTAGCCCGAGAGGGTGAACCCTAGTCCGATATCCTAACACTCAGCTCGAGAGAGTGAGTGGGGTAAGGCGTAGGCTGGTCTTCATGCGGCAAATAGGTGTCCGAGAGAAACACATTTGAAACGGGGTAAGTTGCCCGAGAGGGAACTTATTTCCATACAAAGCTTAGCCTAGTCACTATTATCTTACAAATTTCTTGTCAAAAGCATGTACCCAACTATTTATCTGAACTTGTATTGCGGTCACACCCCAAGAATATTTTCCCATACTTGGTTTTCTTGTTAATTTTTGCTGTTTTTTTACTACTTGTGACAAAACCCCCAATTGATATTTGACACTTTCGTGTCACCCTCTTTAATTTACTATGTTTTTAATCGTTAATGTCTTTAGCTACGACTAATTAGAGCTAAATTTTATTTTTCTATCAATTCTCAAAAAACCACTCCCTTGGGACACGGCACAACCTTTAGTTAGGTTACTATACTATCGAAGATCGTAGACACTCATATCATAGGTTATTGTCGTTGGTCACGATAAGCATCACTATCTAAGCACACCATCTCCCCCTTCGGAGTAAGCCTATACAGGCTTTCTAAGCACCATTTATTTCAACATACCCCAAAACTCATAATTGTTAAGTCGGGTTCTACAATCAATACACATAACAATAATGCAGCTCATTCATACTAGAGACAATATCAAAGTCTAACATATCTAGTCTATCAAGTCACAAAAGACAAAGCAACACCGAAATCTAATAAAGCATAAAACACATACCAATAGCTACATCCAAAGGACACTCTTGTTCACCTCTAGCTTGGAGAGCATAAAACCTATTTTTCCTTGGAGCATTCCTATCCGAACCACTAGGAGCAACTTGCTTACCCTCTCTTCCCTGAGCCCTCATCTTTGGACAATTCCTCATCTTGTGGCCACTTTCACCACAATTAAAGAAATCTTCCATTTAGGCTAAACACCTACCCTCATGACTTTTTCCACTTCTAGCACAAGTAGGCTATAGGGATTCACTACTAATTCCTTGTGGTTTAGGGTTAGACACCCTATCTTCACTATATTTAGGAGCATTGGAGGAGTCTCGTCTGGAAAACCTTTGTCGATGCTTAGGACGACCATATAGAAATTCAGTTGCGCAACCCTGCAATGGAGGTTCTACCTACACATATAGAAATTAAAGAAAGTTATACCGGACATATTATTCAACATATGAAATTGTTGGTCTAAACTTTAAATCCTAAAATATCCAAAGCAAAAACCCACCAAATTATAGTACAAAATTGCTAAAAACTCTAAACTCATAGAAGGTTCTGTGTACTCTAATTTCAGAAAGTTGGAAGATGAATTTTCTCTCTCTTTGAAGCAATTTATAATTCTCAAAAAGCAGGCATGAAATGTACTTAGGGATTCATTCAACCACATTAGTCGGGAACACAGAACTAGTTGGTGAGTTGCCGATTTTGTCAGCTCCCTGCCTTTCAATTTCAATCTTAATGTTTCAAGTGTTGGACACTTTTGGCGAACTTGAAGGAGCTCACTTTTCATATTTGACGAGTAATCGAATTGCATCTATGCTCGCCAACGTGTTAGCCATTTTCTACAGAACTACCAAAATGTTTTGGAAATAGAATCAATGCTCACCGATTAAGTTGGCGAGTCGCTGTGAGAACACTTTTCTCGCTGACCTTTCTTGAGGTTTCTAATTGAGGTCTTAGTCATTTTATGCGAGGTCTAGCCACTTTGGCGAGCTTCAGCTTCTCCTTTTTTTTTTTTTTTTTTATGTTTTGGCTTATTTTTTTGTAATTTTGTCTTTTCCTTGTCCTTAAGCTTTATAGCTAAAACTTAACACTTTATAAGCATTATAAATAGACAAAAAATGGCATTGAGGATACTATTTGATGAAATAAAAAAACTCAAATCAGTTCAAAATTTCCAACTCATCAGTAAGTTCAATCATACTAATAACATGTCTTATGCTATAGAAATGAATGAGGAACTCATGCTCTAATTCCCCCCAACAATCTATTAAACCAGGTTCAAGATATATGTACCAAACAAATGTATTTTCTTTGAAAGATCAAGAAATCGATTTGACGAGATAATCACCATATGTCCCAACATCACTGTAAGTCTCACTAAAGTCCACTATATGTTGTTTGAGATTTTCTTTGCCATCAAATATTTGGAGCTTAGGAGGTTGATAACCCTCAGGCAATCCTAAGTTATCAATCCTTTGGGTATACAACTTTGTATATATTAGAGAAAATTTGAAGGAGGACTTCGATTAGCCTTCGATGACCTATATGATAAAGTCTTTCGAGATTAATATCTTTGATCTTTTTTTATGCAAGGCTATCCTTTGTCTTGAATTCTAGGAAGTTTCACAAGTGCTTGCAGTGATCTTCTCTAAATCATGTTATCCATGTTAGTTGTCAGCTTTGAAAGTTTAGCATATTGTTCAGGTACACTTTGTCAAGCCTTCTATTGCTTTAGTGAAGCTTGCTAGTTGTTCTGCTACAGAGGAAGTCATTTTGATATTCTTTGATGTTTGAAAAGTTGAGATGAGAGGTAGAGAATATCCCATTGGGCATGCCAATTTGTTTGCAACAAATTTTAAAGAAACGTAAAATAAATTGCAATCACAAAAAATATGAAAAAATATAATCTTATCGATAAACATTGTGGATACAAATATGTTTCCCTTTGACTTCTCTCCTAGGTTTCCTCTGTGATTCATGGGTCATTAATGGCGTATTTCTTGAACGTACGAGGTCATATCTTGATCTCTCTATGAATATCTCATTAATTAGGGAATATTGGGAATTTCGTTGAGAAAGACAACATTTTATTTCTTCATGATCTCTTTATGAATACTCAAAAGTTGTGGAATATTTGAGATGACTCTTTTAGAGAATATAATACCCTCTATATATGCGTAAGCTAGAGTTAGAGTAGAGTAGCCTCCAAGAATCCTAACTTGAATTATAGAGTCCCAATTGTTATTGAACACGTCCTGTACAGTACCATAAATTTTTTATGTCTATAAATTCCCCCTACTTCAAGGACAGCCGGAGTATAGACTTGATGAAAGTCAAAGACGAGGCTTTGGGATTTTGTGCCTTTAAATTTGTGGATTTGATTTTTGAGAGAAGAGATGAAAGGTACATTTGGTCCCACTAGGTGTGCCAATTTGGTTGCAACAAATTTTCAAATAAATAAGAAGAATATTGTTATTTAAAATCAAGATAGTGTGTACAAATGTGTTGATCCCTTGATTCTTCTCGTTGAATTTTCTCTGTGATTTGAGGGTTGTTAATGGCGTATTTCTTGAACTAGGATGATATAGACCTCCTTGAAATTTATTTGAATCTCCATTGATCTTTGTCAAGATTCCATTAATATGTGGAATATTCAAAATGTATTTGAGAAAGACAATAGTCGATGTCTTTGTGATCCTCTTTGTGAATACGCAAGAGTTATGGTATATTCGAGATCTTGATATTTATGAATACCTACGGGTTTATGGGATAATCGAGATTTATTTGAGAAACATAATATTTGTTGTCTTCATGATATCTTTGTGAATACCCAATAGTTATGGATTTTTGAGATGCCTTTCAAGGGAATATACCCTTTATATTTGCATGAGTTAGGGTTTAGGGTAGAATAACCTTCAAGAATCCTTAGCATAATCGAACACGTCATGTAGATTCCCAAAAATTTCACTGTCTACACAAACTATTCTAGGTCTTTAGGTGTATCTACTACACTTTTCAAGTAATTAGGAACACAGCAAAGAGATGGAGTTCTTACTTTTATAGAAATACCCAAAAGTTCTTTTCAATTGCTCTTGGCTTGATATTCAAAAATCTAGGGATTTGGATGATATTCTATTGTCAATCCTTGATAACTTTAAGTAATTTGACTATAGGATGACAAATAATTCACCTTGGATATTTAAGATAGAGTCTAGGGCTAGATAGCCCTCAAAAACTCATACAAAATGAGAGAGGGTTTAAAATTTCCGAAATTCAATATTTTATAGAATTGTTGTTATGTATAACATACAACTTAACATATGTTGAACCATATGCGGCTTTCGTATGTTGAGTTTAGAGACCAGAAATTCCCACTTTTAGGTCCAACAGATTGTACAACATGTGGTCAGTGGGCAGGATTCTTATGAGGGGGTCAATGGTTGGATTCTTACGAAGGAGGGTCAATGGTTGAAGTAAGAAAATAAAAATATTGTTATGAAGCCATTATTATGGCTTGAACAGATAACCTCTAGGAACTTTTACAAGCCCTTAACCACTAGATTAAATCTTCCACTTATATAAAGAGGTGTCGATACTTAAATCAAAGTTTGACCTCTATATACAACACAATTTTCCGGTGAAGGGGTGTCACTTGACACCCTTCGGCCAAGGGTGGGTCCGCCCCTGCATGCAGTCCGTATATTTGACATGCAATCTCTATGTAGCTTTCATATGTCAAGTTGAGAGTCTTAAAAATTCTAACTTTCAGTACTTTTTGAAGACCCCACATTTGGTTAGACAAATTTGAGGTAAATATGGAATTACCAACATGTGAGTGAAAATAAATTGAAAAACATGTACTTTTTTAATAAATTTGCAGCAAAAAGAAATAAATACTTTGGCACGGCTGCCATTTTACGTAACTTAAATAGTTTCAGTAAGCAAGTTACTTACCAACGAAAAAACAAACAAAAATATGTCTGAAACTAAATTGCTAATTGAGCTAGTAATATTTATAAGTCTAAAATATTTGTACTTGTGTACCATGTTCGCGTCCACTAGGAATTGAACTTATGCTTTCCGTGTAAACTATTACTCTCAAACTAGTGCGATAGCCTTGTAACCCTAATTCCTTCCATTCATCGGAATTAACATCATAGTAAATAAGTTGCCCTGTTTTGCTCTCAACTAGAAAAAACTGATCCTTCCAAAATCCTAATGGGGAGTCAACATTAAGAGACCTTATTGTGTATTTCTTAATCCAAGACTCGCTTACACCGTACTCCTTCATTATCCAAATATGAAGAAAATCTTGTGTTGGGTCAATTGCACATCCTGGATCGTTATAACAAATTGACGTAAGACATTCGTTTAATACTAAAAGGCCATAACGTGACTGCTTAATAGAATAACAAGCATCTGGCATATCCATATTACGAAAAATCTCTGTTCCAATGTCAAAACAAAGAATCACCACTTTTTCTGTACTTGCAAACCAGTGAACCCCTTCCTTGTAAATCATCTCAGAACAAGGTAAATAGTATATGCTAGGCACCTCTACAGGTTCGAGCTCTCTTCAAGAATCAGTACTCAATTCATAAACATCAACTTTGCTATCTCTACCCTCAGCATAACCATAAGGAGGATCCCAGAAAACATCTGAAAGCCTTACAACCTTGTAGTCATTCAGAATTGAGACGAACCCAAACCCAACGCCTTCAATGGTACGATGGTAACCCTTGGGACAAACCAAAAGGACAAGGTGGCACTTGTCGGTAATGTCTCGTAGCTGGATTAATCAAGACAGTGACAACTGAATCCGTTAGAGCAATCAAACCATGGCAAGGACCTATGAGATGGTGAAATAAACTACCATAATCATTTGTTAGATGTGGCACATTTAGATCTGGATGAAGAGGAATAAAACCATCATCACCAATATGAGAAATAAAAGACAAGACATTTTTAAATTGTTCTGATTCTTCTTTGGTGGAGCGCTTGAAGAGAATTAATTCATCTTTTGTGATTGTGGCGTGGTTTAGATGGAGATTCGCGAATGTGGTGGATCCTATGAGAACATATAACGTTTTTGAGATACTCTTGAATCGCATGAGTGATTTTACTGGAAGCCTTATGAATATATAGATCCCAACGTCTTCAGACAATTTCATTGAAATTCCACACGCCATTTTTATTCTAGGGAATGACAAAGGAGCTTATTTGATCTGAATTGGATCAAGAAACCTACTCTTTGCATGGTCAGCTCCCTAACAAACTACTAGTTACACGTGCATTCTTTGTGGTTCTAAGTAGGGGTCTTGAAATATATTAAAACGAGTTTAGAATTAGATATTGAGTTGGGTCTTGATCCACTCAAATTTATTTCGGGCTCAAAAGAACTTAAAAATGGGTTGTGCCTTGACACGTCCAATTTGACCCGATTAATCTCAATAATTTTATTATATTGTTATTTAAATTTTCTAATCACAATTTGAATTTTAACTCAAGAATTTTTTTTTTAAAAAGTTACAAATGAATCGATAAATAATAAAAGAAATAAAATAGATAGTAACTAATACTTTCAATATATTAACATACTAATATTTGTGTCCGCGCGTTGCGCGAATTAAGTATCATAATTTTAAATTTAATTGTGATATAACTTTGCACGACTTAAAATAAATAACTTCTTTAATTGGATGACAATAATGACAATGATTAATTTAAAAAATATAATAGTTATAATTAATTAAAATATTGTTGTTGTTGTCGTGGTCGCCAAAATGATTATATCACGATAATTTCAAGTAATTCTTCAACAAAATTTAATGTTTTAAATTTTAGTTACGATTTTAAGATGGAAGTTCCATTTTATTTTTATTATTAGACATATGATTTGTAAAACTTATATTTGTTGATTATGTTTTTTTTTTAAAGTTGCCAACGTGGGACAAATTCAATATTTTTATTGTGAAGTTTCATATCCTTTAAAATTAGTTTTTTTTATTTGTACGTAATCTAATTTTGTCTAATTTATTAATTTTTCTTAATCAAATTTTAAAGTTTGTGTTTGTGTTGAAATGTAATGGGAGATTTTAATTTCAAAATAGATCATTCAAATATTTAATTCTACCCCATCTCCCCCTTGGGAGAAAGCCTCAACGGATTTCTTAAGCACCGCCTCTTTCAATTCTACCAAAATTGGATCAAGACCTTGTTTGGCTTTCACATCTGCCACAAAAGATGATTCGGAACCATTGTGAACCGTAACACCACCATTGGTGGAGTCCACTAGTTGAACACCTAATCGAGCCAATCTATGAACATCTCGAACCAACTCTTTCTTTTCTTCTTCAATGTGAGCAACACTACCCATAGATAATCGACTAAGAGCATCCGCTACTACATTAGCTTAACAGGGGGTGATAAAGAACACTCATGTCATAATATTTCAATAACTCGAGCCACCTTCTTTGGCGAAAATTCAAATCTTTTTGATTAAACACATATTGCAAACTCTTGTGATACGTAAACACATCTACATGTACTCCATACAAATAGTGTCTCCAAATCATTAAGGAAAAAACGACCGCCGCTAACTCAAAGTCGTGAGTAAGATAATTCTTCTCATGGATTTTAAGTTGCCTTGAGGCATAGGCAATAACTTTCCCATTTTGCATTAGCACATACCCTAGCCCAATTCACGAGGCATCACAATAAACCACAAAAACCATCTGTCCCTTTCGGTAAGGTCAACATCGGAGCGGAGGTAAGTCTATCTTTCAATGCTTGAAAAGTTTTCTCGCAAACTTCGGACCATAAGAACTTAGCCTTCTTTTGAGTCAAAGCCGTCAAAGGAGAGGCAATTGAAGAGAATCATTCAATAAACCTTCTATAGTAACCAGCCAAACCCAAAAAGCTTCTAATATCCGAGAGAGTTAAAGGTCTAGGCCAACTCTTGACCACATCCGTCTTCTTAGGATCTACCTCAATACCCTTAGTCGAAACAATATGACCAAGGAAAGCTACGACCTTAACCAGAATTCACATTTGTTAAACTTTGAAAAAAGTTGTTGGTCCTTTAGAATTTTTAACACGGTCCTCAAATGATCAATATGCTCATCCTCATTCCTTGATTAGATCAAAATATCATCAATGAACACAATCACAAACATGTCAACGTATTGTCTAAACACCCTATTCATCAAAGCCATAAACGCTGCCAGATCATTAGTCAACCCAAACGACATTACCAAAAACTCATAATGACCATACTGCGTTCGAAAAGCCATCTTCAGAGTGTCATCATATTTAACCCTTAATTGGCGATAACCCGATCATAGATCAATCTTAGAGAAATAACTTGCTCTTTGAAGTTGGTTAAATAAATCATCTATCCTTGGGAGAGGATACTTGTTCTTAATGGTCACTTTGTTCAATTGTCTATAATCAATGCACATACGAAGAGAACCATCCTTCTTTCTAACAAACAAAACTGGAGCACCCTATGGAGAGATACTCGGTTAGATGAAACCCTTATCCAACAAATCCTTCTACTGTTCTTTCAACTCCTTAAAATATGTCGGAGCCATACGATAAGGAGGAATAGAAATAGGTTGCATATTTGGGAGAAGGTCAATACCGAAGTCTATTTCCCGCTTCGAAGAAATACCGGGTAATTCATCTGGAAACACTTTTGAAAACTCATTTACAACGGGGACCGACTCGAGAGAAAGGGTTTCGAAACCTGCATCCCTCACCCTTACTAGATGGTAAAAGCAACCCTTAGAAATCATCTTTCTAGCTTTAATATAAGAAACAAACTGACCCTTAAGCATATAATTCCTCCATTTCACTCTAGGATAGGCTCATTCCAGAACTGAAACTTGACTACACAAGTTCTACAATCAATAGAAGCATAACATGAGTACAACCAATCCATACCCAAGATAACATCAAAGTCTAACATATCAAGCTCTACCAAGTCAACAAGAGTAACTCTACGGGACAAGGAAACGGGACACTTTCTATAGACCCTATTAGCCACAATAGAATCACCAACAGGAGTAGAGACAGAAAAATGGTTCTAATAAGACATCCGAAAGAACATCAAACCTCATAGCCACATAAGGCGTCACAAAAGATAAGGTAGCACCTGGATCAAGTAAAGCATATACATCAAGTTGGAAACTTTCAACATACCGGTAACCACACCTGGGGAACTCTTTTGTTCACCTCGGGTCTGAAGAGCATAGAAGCGGTTTTGCTTAGGAGCATTAGAACCTGCACCACTAGTAGGAGTTTGCTTGTCCTATCTCCCCATAGCCATAAGAATTGGACAATCCCTTATTTTGTGACCACTTTTACCACAACCATAACAACCATCTGTGTTGGCTAGGCACTTACCATCGTGCTTCCTTCAACACTTGGTGCAATTAGACCTAGGCAATGATGTAACGACCCGAGAGCACCCCCCCCCCAAGTTGTAACATGCATACTCGACCTCTCGGAGGTCTAATACAAGCCTCTTAGCATTCATTCATCGCATTCGGTAATAAAAACCATAAGGAATTTAAACACTTTTTAAAACATATTCATAATACTCATAAAATCTTTCAGATGTAACGAAGTAGAATTTCTAAGTCTCATGTACCATCTTAGACACGAATAGAACATCTTAAGGGCACAGCCTTTTACAACAAAATATAAGTCTTATACAATGTCTAAGTGGAAACACTAGAAAGGTAACAACTATGTCCTCGATTATATGAGGACATACCAAGCTTCTTGAGAAGAGTCAATATCCCAAGCTTCCTCAAAAGATCTCTTCACTTTCCACCACCTACACTTGTAATAATAGAGAGATATGTAATTAGTACAATAAGTACTAAGTATGATGACCATGCAAGAAAACATGCACAACAGACATTTACAAGGAATGTATGCTTTTAAGACCTTCTTTAACAAACCTTTACAACCACAAGCATAAACCCACACTTCAAGTCACCATTCACAATTGAGACCATATTCACATCATTTACAACTCAATTAACACAAGTGTACCATACTTAAACAAGATAGCAAAGTAAGTCCTTCATTACCATTTAAGCCTCTATCTCAAGTCACCCTAAGCCACACTTAAGTGAATAATGAAGTGACCGCCCATACAACCTCTTCATATACACCTAAGTGTTCCTAAGAGTTACCATAAAGAAGGGTTTTATCATTATATTATAACATACTATGTCAACATTCTTTATAAAACCATTTAGGAGACACAGAAGTATATAGGGGACAATCACATAATAGCCCTAAGGCTTAGGGAACTCACTTTAGTATCTTCTAAGCCTACTCGTGCCATATGTAGATAGCATCCCATACTACTACCTACACGTTGTAGAACCTATCCAATATTAGAGTGCACATCCCATATGATGGAAATAGGCCTTAACCGACATAGACCATACTAGCAAGGTATGGAATCCAGAGTCTATCCTACTCCGTGGAGGTTGTTCTACTTGCCAAGGGTAGAACTAAAAGCAACCCATGT